>PVLC010003894.1:0-91282 GCA_004027655.1 Graphiurus murinus | reverse complement strand
GCGGTACTGGGGATTGAACTCGGGGCGTTCTACCTCCAAGCTATACCCCCAGCCCCATTTTTTATTCTTTATTTTGAAACCGAGTCTCACTAAGTTGCGGAGTGCCTCACTAGGTAGCTGAGGCTGGCCGCGAACCCGGATCCTCCGGTCTCAGCCTCCCGAATGCTGGGATTACAAGCGTGCGCCACCACGCCCGGCTCAGAATGAACTTTTAAAGTTTAAATATAGCTGGGCGTGGTGGTGCACACTTGTAATCCCAGTAATTGGGAGGCTAAGACAGGAGGATTACAAGTTCGAAGCCAGCCGCAGCAACTTAGCGAGGCTCTCTGCAATTTAGTGAGACCCTATTTCAAAATAAAGAATAAAAATAGGGCTGAGGGTGTAGCTTGGAGGTAGAATGCACCAGGGCTCAATCCTCAGTACCACATTAAAAAAAAAATTGGACCATGTCAATTTCCTTCCTAAATCAGCACTAGTTCCCATTGGCCTATCCTGTGTATGCTGTGGTCTACAGGGCCCCTCTTATTAGATCATGAGCAGGTAAGGAAAACTGCTCTGGTCTGTCAGTAAAAGTTCTCTTTAAACAATAAAATTCCTATTTGTTTCACGTCCAAGTGAGGAGAAACCAATACTCTAGGATCTATTAATCTATTGCCCAATAGATTAATACGGAGAACTGCTCTAGTCTGTGAGTGAGAGTTCTCTTTAAACAATAAAATTCCTATTTGTTTCATGTCAAAGTGAGGAGAAACCAATACTCTAGGATCTACTAATCTATTGGGCAATATTTACGGTACCTTATTAACTTAGTCTAAACTTAATTATTACATGGTCATCTATCATATAGAAGAATATTTCAGAACTTAAAAAATGAAACAGAGTACACTGATGATAAGAAAAGAAGAGCCATACCTGTTTAGGGATCTGACCAAAGTTATTAATGAACCCGATGGTGGCCGTCTCCTTTAGCGGGTCATTTATATTGTAGATATCCACTTGACCCTCATAAAAAAGGTGATGGAAGACATTTACGGCTTCTACTGCAGCAGGACCCTGCTGCTTGTAGCCAAAGATTAAGTCAATCCACTCGTGTAGATGGGCACTCACATAATCACACTCCAAAGCCTGTAATTCCAAAACACCAGCTGAGTCACCTGCTGCTTTTATTATTTACTCAAAAGTAAAGAAGCTTGGCTAGTGATCAAGAGGAACTAAAATAACCCAACCCCATACAGATCATATTAGTAACTTTAATGACTGGGTGATAAACTGCTTGTGGTCTTCTTGGTCACTGGCCAAGTGTGACCCCACTCTCAGTGCAGGGCACTCTCATTACCTCGCGGTGGACTCTGATGAACTCCCGTGGGTCCCCTTTCGCCCAGGGTGGAAGGATAACATCTCCAAGCTTGGTGCCATTTTGTTTACAGCCTGTACAATTGGAGACATTAAAAAGAAAATGAAAGAATGGGACAGATGGGAACTTCATTTAAAATGGCAGAGATAGAACTATTTTTTGTTAGATTTATTCCCAGAACTATAAAATTTCACCACAGGAGAGCCTCCCAGAGATCATCAACTCTGGCATTTCCCCAGGACCCAGCACTTCCTCAGAAAGATTTACTAAGTGTTAGCAAAACTGAAGGGCTTTCGCTCTCAAATGTCCTCAGGAACTGCTGAGCTGTACAAAGTCCAAAATGTTTGTTCCTTCCAAGACTCCTCGGAGATTTCAATTTGCTAATATGCACTGTCCTTCTCAAAGGGGGACACCAGGCACGCATTTCTGAAATGTTATTGACCACAGGACTCCTTTTCATTGAAACCCTCTGTGAGGCTACTGCTTTGAGTCTCCTGGAGATAACCACATACAGGAGGTTTCTCATATTTTTGACACTTAAATTCTCAAGAGAGCTCTGTATAACTCAGATGTATTTTTGCATTGATGATTTCCCCTAAAAACATGAAATCTGAAACAATGTAACCTTTTGCTGTTCTTGTATCATTTAACAGAAAAAAATATTTGGAAAGACTATACACTGTTATTTTAAGTCACAGACAGATAATCTCTAAAGTATTAAAGAAATAATTTGCTATGAAATCCATCTATACACACAGAAAAGAACACTGAATGGGATTGACATCTAAGGAAATAGGCGTGTGCGTGAGCTCTCGCTCTCTCTCTCTCTCTCTCTCTCTCTTCTTTCTTGGAATAATACCAAAAAAGTCTTTTTAGCTTATGGAGACTTCGAAAGTACAAATCAAATTATAACTGTTAACAAATGACCATAAACAACGTTGACTCGCTAGCTCCATAGCAATTGATTAAATAGTTCTATTAGGAATTTTATAACCAAAGTACAGTTGTTTAAATTTGGGGGCACAAAGCCAATTCCAAGTGAAAGCCAACAAAAACATTTCCTTTAAAAACTATCACGTCTCCGCCATTGCCATTTGATTACTTACAATGTGTATTAAATGAGATAAGACCAGTTTATTGATTAAAAGAATATATTGATTTGGTTAGAAAAATAACCATCTGACTAAAGACAAAAATGAAGCAGGTTATTCTACCTCATCCGTGCAAGCAGATACAGTTCACACATTCCCTCCAACCCCACTGAAATGCTCTCTAGACTTAAATTTTTGATAAATAGAGACAGGTAACAATCCCCAGGCTTCCTGCTATAACCTTTTTTTCCACGTTTTGCTGACCCTGAATACCCATGTGATATAAACTTATTTGCTGTTTTTGTACTTTAAAATGACATATGAAGGGAACACAGTCTGCAGAGAAACCCCTGCTGCAATCTTGTGTTCCCTTCATATGTCATTTTAGGTAGAATAACCTGCTCTTCTATGGGCATCCAGGGAGTTAGGACAAACACTCCACAATCAGTGAAAACCCAAAGCACTTTCTCTTTTACATCATTTACTATCATGTCTTGGTAGAGAGGGAAGCAGGGTTAAGTTCTATGTGTGGCTTTTTCTACTGAGGTGAAATACACACAGGAAAATTAACCATTTTAAAGTGAATGATTCAGTGACATTTAGTACATTCACAATGTTACACAATTACCTTTACTATCTAGTGCCAAAGGATTCCCATCACCCTAAAGGAAACCTTGTACCTATTATTCCTCCTTCCTTCTAGACTACAGTCACCACCAATCTGTGTTCTGTCTCTGTGGATCTATTCTGGGTATCTTCTGTGAATGGAATCATGTATCATGTCACCTTCTGTGTCTGGCTTCTTTCACTAGGCATAATTTATTTGAGGTTCATTTTTGTTATAGTTTGGATTAGAAGGTCCCCCAAAGCTACATGTGTTTAAGGCTTGATCCCTAGCTTAGCACTACTGGGGAGTGGCACAAACTTTAGGACAGTAGGGCAGTACCCTTGAAGGGGATAGGGATACCCTAACCCCTTCTTCTTCCTGTTTTTTGCTTTCTTCCCATGGGGCGAGCAGCTTTGTTCCCCCACATGCTTCCACTGTGCTGTGTTGCTTTCCTACAGGCCCAAAGCAATGGGACCAGCTATCCATGGACTGAACTCTAAAACTGTGAAGCAAATAAACCTCTTGTCTAAGTTGATCATCTCAGGTACTTATTACAGCTAACACATCCATGTTGTAGTAGTTATGAGTACTTCATTGATTTATATTTCATATATATTTCATTATATACATATATCACAACCTATCTATCCATTTATACCTTGACAGACGTCTGGGCTGCTTCCACCATTTGGCTATTCTAAACACTGCTGCTATGAACATGCTTGTTTCAGCTCCTGTTCTCAATTCTATAAATGTAGGAGTGGAACTGTTGGGTCATATGGTAAACTTAAGTTTAATTTCTTGAGGAACTCTCAAACTGTCTCCCATAGTGGCTGAACCATTTTACATTCTTACCAGAATTGTATGAGGGTTCTAATTCTCCATATCCTTGCAAGCCCTTGTCATTTTCTGATTTCCCCCACATAGTAGCCATCCTAGTGGATGTGGCGTGTTACTTCACCATGACTTTGATTTACATTTCCCTAATAATGATGAAGAGCACTTTTTTCTCCCTGGGCTTACTGTCTTTTTATATGTAGAAATGTCTAAGTCTTACACCCACTTTTCAACAAGGTTTTTTTATTTTTTGGTGATTGAAATTTTAGTTATTTATATTGTATATACTATATCCTTATCAGACATATCATTTAAAAATGTCTTCTCCCATTTGGTAGGCTGTCTTTTCACTTTCTTGACAAAGTATTTGGATATAAAAATTTTTGATTTTAATGAAGTCCAATTTATTTTTGTTGTTGCTGCTTATGTTCTTGATAACATAACTAAGAATCCATTGCCACATTCAAGATCATGAAGATATACCCCTATGTTTTCTTATGAGAGTTTCATGTTTTTTAGCTTTTAAATGTAAACAGTGTTTTTTAGTAGGTGATTTCAAGAAGGGAAGATGATGTGTTATGAAGGTGACCATGAAAAAGATACATGTCCCGTCCCTTCTTTTATTTCCTTATCTCAAAAGTGTATTATTTGGTTGGGTTTGTAAGTGGTCTGGCTGGAACACTTTGCAACACAGATTATCATAACTGATCCAGAATTTCTGGAAGATTAGGGAAATTTCTTTATTTTTGTACCTGTCCATTGCAGTTGGTATCCCTAGGGAAGAAGGCAGCATTCTTCAAGGTGAATTATAATTAGACATAAGAAAACACCAATGTGCATTCATTTCTCAATGTGTTAGTACCTATTTATTGATTTTGCTTGCTAACCATATATTTCATTCTTGCTGAAGAGTGAGCTCCAGGTTCAGGTCAGAGGTAATGAGGATTTTTGCTAGGGCTATTGGGAGTCTTACTATATTTCCAACTAAATATCATTTCACAAAGTTAGGGCTGATGAATGATTAAAAAATAAAAATATTTTTGAAAAATTTAAAAATAAAAACAATGAAGTGTAAGAGAATAAATAGTTCCCTGAAATTTCTATTAATAAAATGTGAAGGTGATATGGTAATAATTTTTATGCATAACTCTGTGAGTGTGTGGTACTTGGATGGAACCCAGGGGTTGCTCTATCACTAAGCTATATCCTAGCCCTTTTTATTTTTTCTTTTGAGACAAAGTCTCACTAAGTTACCAGGCTGGCTTCAAACTTGCAATCCTCCTGCCTCAATCCTTCCTGCCTCAGCCTCCAGAGTAGCTAGGATTACAGATGGGCATCATCACATATATGCTTAACTCTTAAAAACAGTAAATACAGGGTAGTAAAAAAAGAAAAAGAAGACAGGACGATATGTGGCAGGAATATTCTAACATGGAAACAATGAAATTCTAAGTTTTCAAAGAAATACTCAGAAGCACAGATCATCAAATTATGTTCCAAGAAACTGTAACCAAAGTCAAATCTATTTCCTCTGCCAGACAATATAAAAACACTACTGATAAAATTTCTCTCCTTTGTACTAAATGCTGATTTGGTACTATTTGTCTAAAAAACAGGATAAAGACAAGGGATTTACTTAGTTATTTTGAAATTCAATTTTAAAACACATTAGCATATACACAGAATGTCTCAGGCAATATACAAGATTAAAACAATACATGCAAATTTAGATATGTCATTTTTGTTACTCATTAGTTTCAATGGTAAGAATTTTTGGATTTTTCACATAAGGTGTAATCTGTCAATTTATAAATATCTCCCAGACTCTACATTTAAAACAGCTCTCTTGGGGAATAAATTTGCTTTTCTTCTTATATGTAATTATACACATCCACTCATAGTAAATTACAGCGAATAAAACCACAAGGACATCACTTCTTGTTAACATGTGCTGCAGACCATCTCCAAAAAAGCGACTTGTTTCTATTGTTCCTTTCCTGGTTAACATTCCTAAGACATAGCTCTACATACCTAGATCAAAGTTGTTGGAATTGAACAGGAATTCTGGTAAGTAAAAAAACTCTGGGATAAGTTCTTTTACGTCTGCCATGTTGTGCTTTGATGCTGAATACCAGGCCTCTCGTACACTGTGAAACATCCGGTCAGCCAGGTCAAAGTGGCCACCCTGTGGGCAGAATGAAAAGGCACCTCTCTATTAGAGAACCATTCCCACCTCATAGTCTGTTAGGTTCAAGGGTGTGAGAGCTTGAAATCTGTTGGGTTGTATTTCAATTTTTCATTATCTAGACACATGAAATTTAAAATGATCACAAAAAGGAAATGTAATTCTCTTTGGAGAACCCCTTAAAAGGGATGCTCAATGTATTTATTTTATAATCAAAGTGAAATGCAAATACAGACTTTTGAAAGTCACTTAAAAATATTAGTTTGTAGAGAGTGGGCAAGACTGTAAGAATGTATGAATTCTTCGATAGTTTGATGATGTCCTCCTAAGAAGAGTCTAATGCAAACCATCTACAGTTAGAAATAGCTATTATATATATGCTTGGCTAATTTTATAAATTAACATGACAGCCAAGTCTTTACACCAATGAGAATTAAGTGGAGACTTGGGAAATGTGACCAGAGAGTCCAATACAGACTGATAAAACAAGTTTAAATGGAAAAATGGATTTCTTTTCCCTAATCAGCCTCCTAGATACACAACTTTCCTTCTCAAATCAACCTCCCTGTGCTGTGTTTTAGGTGACGTGGTACATTTTTCTTATGATATTCACTGTGGGAAAATGCCAAAGGCCGCCAAGGCATGCCTCAACCCACCTCATTCCTTCTAACTTTCTTGCCTCCTACTCCATTCAGGACACACAGCCTTCCTTGTTCCCTCAAGCAGGCCAGGCATACATCTGCCCTCTGCCCAGAGCACACTTCCTCTGGGTGTTGCTGGAGAAACTCTTACCTCCCTCAGAGGAGACCTGCTCCTATACTGTTTTATACTGACTCCTGCACTTCTCCCACCTCCCACTCCTCTTTCCATGATCTGTATTTTTATGACACCTTTGATCACATTACTTATTACGTTTGGCTGTCTCTCTTAACTCTATAAATGTCATAAGGCAGGGCTTTCATTTTTTTTTATCCATGTCCTCCCAAGTACCTGAAAGAGTGCCTAATCATAGTAAGTATTCAAGAAATATTTGCTGAATAAATAAGAGAATGTGAACAAAGCAACTGCAATCAAGAAGACAAAATGTGTTAGAATATATCACCCTTTTCTTTTTTTAAACATTTATTAAATTCAATCAGTTAAGGTTAAATTCCCTACACATGGCTAGAAAGTGTATGCTACTTATTTAACTAAAGGACCTTTATACTTGCTCATTCTAAAGAAATTCTAGTTTGTTCATCAATTTTGTCCTAGCAAAGTTCCACTTTAATTGTTTGACTTTGTCACTAAGACATCATAGGGCATCACACAAGGCAAGGCAACAACATTTTAAAAAAGTGACCATTTGAAATGAAAAGTGGGTTTGAATAATTAAGTTCCAAATCTAGAGTCTTACCTGAAGCCTTAAGAAAATCTGTGTGAAAGGCTCCATCCTGACAAGGTACGAGGCCACAATCATTGCTGATGAATAGTGGGTGCCATAGTGGTAGGCTGGAGTTTCTCCTGTTCCAGACAATTGAAGCATAATGGAATACAGAAGAGGAAATATGAAAAATGAAACTAGCATTAATGGGTTTGGAAATGGTAGCAAACGTGACCATGATAAGTGCTATACAACATGCATTCCTCACAGGAAGACTTCACAGTGACATGGCTCTCCCTCGCTTCCACAGTTACAGTAATAATAATCCAAAAGAAGTAGAATTCAGCAATCTTTCCCCCAGAATTTAGCCAATCTGCCAGCATCATGTTTTGAGACTTATTATTTAATAGCTAGCCCTTAATAGCAAACCATCTTCATTAAAGGAGTACACTGACTTAGAGTTACTTTTTATTAGGTTCTACTTTGCATTTATATATTTCTGTAAATTGTCTAATAAATATTATATATTTTATTTATAACCTCCTTTGGGGGTTGGGAGAACACACGGACAGACAGTAGACAAGACACTAAACAGGAATATTAATAGGCTTAGGCTTTCCCCCTCTTTGTTTGTTTTGCCTATTTGAGGGGAAAACACTATAAACATTAAAAATAACAAATAACAAGTAATATATACTTTAAAATGTAGTCTACTTCTTTTTCTAATGTACAAGGGTTCCCAGAAGAACCTCAATAAAATTAAAAGAGAGCTAATAATTGAAACTAGTTCCTGGACTAAATATGATTATAGATAGAGGCAGATTCTGATGGAAAAATCTTTGCCAAGAGCAAAGCAGACAGGCTTAGTTTTTTGGGGGGGTGGGGTGGGTACTAGGGATTGAACTCAGGGGCATTCTACTTCTGAGCTATACCCCCAGCCCTTTTTATTTTCTTGTTTTGAAACAGGTTCTTGCCAGGTTACTGAGTCTTGCTAGTTGCTAAGGCCATTCTGGAGCCTGTGATCCTCCTATCTCTACCTCTCAATACTGGAATTAAAGGTATGCACCACCATGCCTAGCTCACACTTTGTTTTTTTCTGCCAGTACTCTGAAGAGCTAGCTATGAATACCTTCTAGGCATAATTCTACACTGGCATGCAAAATCTGATTTTTCTACTCTAACAATCTATATATAGGTGTAAATATATAACATACATAGATATGATATAAGCAAGTTAGAAAGTATGCAAGGATGTCAAGACCACTAAAAAATGGCTTACTTTTGGAACTTAGGTACAAAGTCCAAAGGCAGAAAGTTACTTACCATTAGGATCCTCCCAGTCTTTATAGCGTTTCTTATATTGAGCTAATCGTTCATCTGTCTGTGCTCCCATTGGCTTAGCAAGGTTTCTAAATGTCTTGGGATTAGTAAGATCTACCTCCTAAAATACAAAACAAAATGTAATGCCAGGTTACTAGACACCCTCTATTCTGACCAGTATAGATACAGTGCCTATAGCAGATACTGGTGATTCATAAACGTGCGAGATAGAACAGGCAGGATGGGAGTCCAAAGCAATGCTGTGTGTGTACGGTTTATACTTTACAGATAGGCATGGGGTGCTTGGTTAACTGACCCAGCTTGAAGACAACTACTTTGGAAATAATGTATTTCACAGAAAGGCGCTCAGGATCCAGGCTTCAGGGAGGAGGAATAAGAGGGAAAATGCTTGCAGTTCCTGCCCAAGACACACAGGGCACTGTGGACACAAGAGCTCCGATTCTTCATTATCCTCCTTCACCCATGTTACCACAGGGTCATATGTTCTGTGCCCCACACCCTGGCTCCCTCTAACTTTGTTTCTGAGCATTTCTTTCTAGAGTGGTCTGAAAATGATACTAAAGCACTCAGTAATTCATCCTAAAAAAAAAAAAATCATACCAGAATAAGTGACATCTAAATGAAACTACTAGACTATTTTAAAAGCTCATCTCTAGTTGACCTAAATCATTGATTTTAAAAAGAAACAAAAATTTACTCTCTGAAGGCTTTAAAAGTAGAAATTTGAAAGCTGGGCGTGGTGGCGCATGCTTGTAATCCCAGCATTTGGGAGGCTGAGACCAGAGGATCCGGGTTCACGGCCAGCCTCAGCTACCCAGTGAGGCACTCAGCAACTTAGTGAGACTTGGTTTCAAAATAAAGAATAAAAAAAAAAAATAGGGCTGGGGGTATAGCTCGGAGGTAGAATGCCCCTGAGTTCAATCTCCAGTACCGCAAAAAAAAAAAAAAAAAAGAATAAAAAAAAAAAGTAGAAATTTGAAATATATGCCTGTGATATTTAATGTGTCCTTTTAAAAATATGTTGGGCAGGAGAAGCAGATGAACACTACTGAATACAAGTCAAGTTACTACATTTGTCTTTTCAAAGTACATGAGTACATGCAAAGTCTCTCATTTATACTTGATTCAGCAAACACTGAAGTGCATTATAAGTACTAGCTGCTGTTCGCTGGGTTGAGATTTGAGAGATATATAAGAAGTCTACGTGACTTCTTATGACAAATAGCATGCTTACAATACACTGTAAAAGAAAGTATCATGATTGACAAGGGATGAAAGTATGACGACACACAGTTGCAAGGCAGTGTGGGAACAGAAGAAGTGGGTGGAAGAGAGAAAGAACAGAGAGCTCCCACCACAGAAGTGATGTGTGAGTGTGTCTAGAGAAATGCAGTGAAGCCAGCCAGGTGAATCAGTAGGTAGAGGGAAGATGTGAAATATGGGTACAGGGGAGGATTTCAGGCAAGCTGGACTACCCCGGAAAAGCGACTAAGGCTGGCAAGTGCTCACTGTGGTACGCCAGGATAGCCATGATGGGAGCATGCGATGGGTGTTCAGGCAGGAGCTACCTGGGAAAGGCTGCTCTACTGAGGTTGTTAAGCAATCTCCCAACTGAGGGAGATTGACTGAACCTTCTTAAAAAGGGGATGACACAGATTTGTGTTTCTGAAACTGGCTGCAGAGGGAAGGACCAAGTGAAGGAAGGGGCGATAGAGCAGCAGTGCAGTCAGGAGGTGGAAGCATGGTCCCATGAAAGAGGCGGGGAATGAAAAGAGACATTGGCAGCACTAATGAACAAAGACGCTAGAAAGACATTTAAAAGGCAGACTGGCCATTCGTTTTTCTTCTCTTGTGAAGTGTCTACTTAGTTCACTTGCCTATTTTTGATTGGGTTATTTTTGGTTTTAATTTTATAGTTCTTTGTATATTCTAGATATTAGTCCTCTATCAGAGAAGTAGCTGGCAACGATCTTCTTCCATTCTGTAGGCTTTCACTTTAGACTCTTGATGGTTTCCTTTGCTGTACAGAAGTTTTTAAATTTAATTCCATCCCATTTATTAATTAATTGTTTAATTTCCTAAGCTTTGGGGTCTTACTGAGAAAGTTTCCACCAATGCCTGTATCTGGGGAGTGTTAGTCCTATGCTCTCTTCTAGTAATTGCCAAGTGTCTGGTCTACTTTCTAGGTCTTTGATGAGACTTCATAAAGGAAACACTCCAAATGATGCTACATACATTTAGGAAATTATCAATGCCAATCTCAATATTGTGTGGGGAAGGGGAAAGGAATGTACGGAAACTGTGAGGGGAGCCCACCAAGTGCTGTGTGCATGTATGACCTTATCACTCTGAACTTCATTACGATGTGTAATTACAACATACCAATACAAGTATATTAAAAAAGGAAGAAAGAAAAAAAGGTAGACAGGCCTTGGCTGCTAAGTGTGATGGCACAGATGGTGCCACTTCCTGAAATAGGGGACGCAGAGCAAGGGTCAGAACTGCACCATGAAAAGTGAGTAAGAAAATTAAACATGAGTAATGTGATTTATATTACTGTGAGGTAAATAATCAAGTACATGTTGACATGGTTTCTCATTCCCTTCCCACAAAAATGCTGTATTTTTAGACTTACTTGACTCTTTATAATCTCTCTCTCTTTTTTTTTTAAACATTTCCTTGGTAAACTTAAAGGAAAAATAGATTCATTTTATCTAATTACCCCTGGTTTTTTCTTTTATTACATTTATTTGTGTACTTACATATGTAGAGGTATGCATGTCAACTACACGTGCAATATACAGATTCACACACTAAATGTCACTCACACATATCTGTGTAGGTAAGGTAGATTTCTATTCTTTCATTACACTAAAATCTTCTGAGGACAAAAGCTTTTGTCTTCTCTCTAATATGATGATCTATAAAATTTCTGATAATACAAGTAGACTTCATCCTAGTAAAGGAGAAGGTCCAATGCATTTCTTAATTTTAAAAGTGATTAATCTTTTTTTTTTCATTGTTTGTTTATTTACTGAGGGCCATAGTTCTCTTGTTTTGACCTGTTACTGGCTCATTTCAGAACTAATTAGAGCTCTATCACATAGAAGGCAAAGGGAGAGAAGGATGGCATTTATATGTATCTTCTTGCTATTGATTTTGATCCCCAAGTCATGCACGGTTCTTAATTGTCAGAAATGTTCTCCCAAGGCTTCTTAGGAAAGTACAAAAAACTCCTTCCATTGGGCAGGGATATACTGCAGAAGAATCACTTCACATTTTTGTAGAAACAATTCGTACAAATGGTTCTGACATTAACCAATGGTTGCAAATTAATTAACACTTAAAGAAATTGAGCAGCCACTGTAAATTAATGTCTAATACACAACCAGTGGGTCAACTTTTTTTATATGCAAGCTAAAACACTTCTCATCATCTTGAAATAAGTGCTTGTGCCTTTGGGAACACTAAACCACAAAGCAAATAACGTATCTGGGCAACGGCAGCATCTATTAATTAATTATTAGGCAGAAGGAGTTGAGATTTACCTCTGAGTCATAATCTGCAAGGATCCAGGGAAAGACAGGATACTGCATGAGATCATTATACGATCGTCCCGCCAAAGTGTTCAGGTGCATCAAATACTGGAAGTTGCTAATTTCACCTCTCTTGGGAAAGATAATAAAAATTTATTTTAGAGTAATCAATTATTTAGACTTTGTTCATTTTTTATAATTTTATATGCAAAATGAGGTAAAGGACAGTTTTTTTTAAAACAGATTTCAGAACAAAACACTTTTCTCCCCCTAAAAACAATGAAAAGAAAATGTTTTCTCTGTGTTGTACATCTTCTGCAGTATGAAAGTGCCTTTAAGTGTACAACTTCTGCCCTTGACCTACATGTTGACTGAGGAAACTTACATAGTCATAAGCTTACCTCCCATCTCTGAGTCACAGACTTCTCTCCAACCAAAGTGCTAAGCAATCCAGACCTGAAAAGAATACAGAAGAAAATAAACTGCAGGCAACACAGTTTTAAATCTGAGCAATTACAAGCCGGGCGTGGTGGCGCACGCTTGTAATCCCAGCATTCGGGAGGCTGAGACCGGAGGATCCGGGTTCGCGGCCAGCCTCAGCTACCTAGTGAGGCACTCCGCAACTTAGTGAGACTCGGTTTCAAAATAAAGAATTAAAAATGGGGCTGGGGGTATAGCTCGGAGGTAGAATGCCCCTGAGTTCAATCCCCAGTACCGCCAAAAAAAAAAAAAAAAAAAAAAAAAAAAAATCTGAGCAATTACAGAGTTGAGTATCACCTGGTATAGGGATTTTTCAAACTACAGGAGACCTCTTAGAGATCATGAAATTATTTTAGAGTTGTGCTTAGATTTTTTTATGCAATATATATGTTTTAGTGTAGGTCATGGTCAAGCGTTGGGAAAACTTTGATCTAATCAAACTTCTCAGTTTTTACTTATGTAAACAGATCTAAAGACATTTAATGAAAGTGCTGAAATGTTATGCCATGTCTTGTACATAGTAGGTAAATAGTACATCTCCTAAAAGAGACTGAATGGTTGAATGAAAATACAAACATTTTATGACAGGAAAGTCATTGATCAAATGTGAACAGTGATTTGACATGAATAGTTATGTATACATTTTCCTTTTTTATTCCTTCTAGTTTCCAGTATTTAAAATTTTTCTACAACCACCATTGGACAAAATACTGATATAAATGTTAAATAATATTCTCTAGATATGAGCCATCCTAACTTTCTGATTGAACTATAATGTGCAAGAAACAAACCACCTACCCTTGTTCCACACTGGTGTTAGGTCGCTGTCCAGACACAGATTCTGAACTGTCGGTTAGAGATGGCACAACTGCCAAAAACCTGGAAAATTTAAAAACAGCATAATATTGCAAATAAGTCTTAGGAAGAATCTAATGGTAGCCTAAAAAAGGGAGAGTCACTTAGATTTTCATTGTTGTATCGACCATCCCTTTAGCAAGTAAATGAGAGAGAAAGGGAATACAGAATAAGCAGAACACCAAATACAACAGTCCACAGCAGAAAGGGTTATTTTGAACCTTTACTTATGCTGTCACAATACCAGAAAACAAGTCCTGTAACACGAATTTCAGGAACTGAGTCAATATTTAGCTTAATGGGTTATTATAGATAAATATTCACATGACTGTAGGTAATGATGCTAGCTAAACAAATGATAGAACAGAGACCTCACTAAACACATGAAGGCACATACAAAATAGAACTTTTATGTGACACTATTAGAAGCTTTTTTTTTTTCCAGAGCTGATCATGACATCAATATAACCTTTTTGAAGGCAAACAAACAAACAAAAAATGGAAAGATTCCTGAAATAGAAGCTTGAACTTGGGATATGCACAAAAAATTCTCAGAGAAAGACAAACTCATCTCCTCATAGTAGCTTTAAATAACAATTTCCTAGTTTTGAGCACAGTATTTATTTTAGAAATTGATAAGTTAAATAGGTGAAAGTGAGTCTTAGTCACCTAGCTCTTCCCATATGTGCAAAGAGTTTGGCATTACCAACCAGCAGTCCTAGGCACTCTGAAGAACACATTTCACACATGCTCACAGGTAGTATACAGGAATCCCCCCCATCGCCTTATCTGTATTTTTACTTTCCACGTCTTGAGTTACCTGAGGTCACCTGTGGTCCAAAACTATTAAGTTAAAAATTCCAGAAATAAACAATTCATATATCTTAAATAAATTCTATTATAACATATTACTGTAACCCTTCTAGTTTATTTTACTTGCTTAATTTAAAATTTATTATGGATATGCGTGTATAGGAACCAACAAAGTATAAATGGGTTCGGCACCATGCACAGTATTGGGCATCTGGGGAACACCTTAAAACGTACCCTGTGGATAAGGGGGCACTGCTGCACTACAGCAATGATACGCAATGCTGCATGATGAGAGTTACTCCTCATGTAAATTATCTCAATACAAAACTTCTTGAGGGCTTGCTAGCACCTATACCCCCCTTTAAAGAATAAGGGAATCAATCCCTGTTATCTCTGTGATCAGTTCACAAAAGCCTTATTATTCACATACCCAACAATAATACCTTCACACATCACAAATATATATCCTTTTAAAAGGTAACATTTAAATATAGTTTACCAAGGATAAAATATACTTCGATTAGATCAACAGCTTGAATTGGCTATGCTACTTGTGCAAGAGTGAAATTACTCAGGGAAGAGTCTCATGTGAATATAATTCTAATGGAACTCAATCCCTACTCTAATAGTGAGGAATGGTATTATCTTCACTTTGGTAAGTGAATAAAGCCTATTTTGAGCCTAAAGAGTTATTTTTTTAAGCTACAAGTTCACCATCCTTTTTTATTTAGAGACACAAGATGCCTGTGATAAAAATAGCTAATGATAATCTCTACTATAAATTGCCAGAAGGAAAAATGGTATTTTACAATAGAATTGAATCATTCTAAAAGTCAGTTAGAAGAATAAAGTTTAAAGAGGCCAAAACTGAAACAAATATTTTTTCAAAGATGCAGACTCACTGATCTAAATGCTACATTTAAAAAAACTAGTTTAACTGGTTGGTGACAGCTTCCCCTTATACCTCTTCCCATGAGAGCATATACAGCATTTCTAGTAAACAAGACCTTTGGTAGACTTTGTTCCGAATTCCTTTTTGAAAAGCGAGGAGGTAATTCCGTCCATCTCCAGAGAAAACTTCAACTGCAATAGGCTGAAATGATCAGCAAGAAAACCATTAGGATAAAATAGACAAATAAGACTATATATTAACTTTTCCACCATAAATTTCTACACTGTTGAAGTTAATTGCCTTTTATTTATTTTTTGATACTGGGGATTGAACCTAGGGCATTTTACCTTCTAGATATAATCCCAGTCGTTTTGAAAATTTTATCTATTATTTCTTCTTTTTTTAGGTGTCTATGTAGAGGCGAGGCATTTTATTCAATTGCTGTAGGTCCAAGGCCACCAAGTCTGTTTTAGTAACAATCTTATCAAGACATTTCTCAATATTTGTGAGAAGCTGTATCTTAAACAGTTTTTTTTTTTCTTTTCGAAATAGGGTCTTGCTATGTTGCTTAGGCTAACCTCAAAACTGATCTTCCTGTCTCAGCCTCCAAAGTACTGGGATTACAGGTGTGTGCCACTGTGCCGGGCTGAAGAAGTTAATTTCTTGACTAAAGAAAATTTTTGGAGTCATAAATTCTCTGTGATTAAGCTATACAATAAATATTTTTTCTTATTCTGCTCTGTTCAGAAACTCTTTAACATAAAAAAATGAAAAGCGAAGTAATAAAATTGTAAATTTCTAAAATTATAGTTAAAAATATAATTTTCATATTAAAAGATAATTAAAACGTTGATTTGGAAAGATGGACCACAAAGACAACAGTCAATTTTAAAATTATGTTTCAAAAAAGAGATGCGCTATTCAGACTTATGTAACCTGACTAAATTCAGACTACAGTAACCTGAGTTTGTCTAAAGAAAAATGCAGTTTCTATAGAGGGCTTTTATGGCATGTATCAGTTCTAAGATAATATATCTTGCAAACAAAGGAACATAATAAACTATCATATCCACTCACCTGTAGGAGATACCTTCTTTTATGCACTTCCTTGATATCCTCATATGCAAAAATGCTGCACGTTCTCTTGAGTTGACTGGGGCCTTGCCTGGCTCCTCTGGGGATAATTGGTTCATGCATGCTACAGGCAGCCAGGAGAAGAGAAAACACATAAAAACACAGCAGGAAAGAAATTCACTGCCCCACAAAGGGTGTACAGTTTTCAATATACACAGAATTTTCAGTTAAAAACATGCTCAAAAGAACAGTTTGTCAGCTACTTGGCACACAGAACTCCCTTTGATGAACATAATTTTTAAAATTCCAATATTGTTGTCAGAGATAAGTTTTCTATCAGACATAGATGAAAAAGTACCTAAGCTTACAAACTTTTGAGACCCCTCAAAAAGTTGGTTTTTCAAAATCAGAAGAAAAAAAGCCCTAAACTTTCAGGCAAATAAAATGCTTTAATATATATCTTCATACAAATAGTCACAAAATATAATTTTTAATATTTTTGTATTGCGGAAGGGCCCCTGAAAGTCAATCAAGAGCAGCTCTCGATTACTGAAGAAAGCAATTATTTGAAGTATTTCCTAGGAATGAACTACAGAGACCTCGCCTCTATTCCACAGTGTTAGGTATTCGATATGTTAAAGGAAAAGAAAAGGTCTGGGGATTTTATAGGCTTAAGCCTATTATCTTTCTGGCTTTATCTGTCTTTTGAGTTTTCTGTTACTCACTACCATATCCTTCCTAAGACTGGCAGCACAAAAGGAAGATGGATGAAACTTGGTCAGTCTCCGCTTGGGCTCAGGCACACTGCTTCTAGGGTACTTTGGGACACTCACTCATGAGGGTGTTGTGCAATCACCTGCACTTTTCTTTACAACTGTGTATAATATTTCTAAAAAAGAACAATTTATAAATTCAGAATAAATTTATAGATTATAATAAAAGTGACTTAGTTTATGATGCTACTGATGCACAGAAATAAAATTTAGTTTTCATTTTGATAAGCAAGGCAAATTTTTTCTTTATTACCTTGAAATAACAGTATTACCCTTATGAATAAATAATGAGAGATATACATTACATTTCACTCTAGGTAATGTTACTGAGAGGTAACACAGTTTTTGTACTAAAAAGAAATTATGCAAATATATTGTCTTCTAAAGACAGCTGTACTTTGTGTCTCTTCATTCATTTAACTTACTTTGGAGGTAAGGTTTCAATGTCTCTTATTTCCCTTGTTGCTGTCATGGTAAATCCATCAATCACATAAAAATGTTCTTTGCCAAAAAGAAGTAGCCCCTCACTTGTGTCTAGGCCCTGGACTCGAGCACAACGGTACATGTGTTGGATCTATAAAGAAAGTAAAAAATATTCTTTAATATGTTTTTTAAAACAGTTCAGACCCTTCCTCCTTCCCTCCCTTCCATCCTTGCTATAGCAAGCTGCGAGCTAAGCACATTGAACCTGACCTTCAGCCCGTTAGAAAGAATCTGCTTAGGCTGCAGTTTGCTGCCTCCAAGGAGGAACAAGTTGGGTGAGGACTCACCCTGTCCTCATGGAGAGGACAGACACAGCAAGCTTGGCAGAAAAGGGACTTGAGACATACATGTAAGATTAGGATAGCAAGTGCTCTTCATGAGGCGGGAGGATAGAGTGAAGTGGTCTGCAGGGCCTGTGAACTCTGGGTGAATTCCCAGTTCTGTCACTTCATGGTTGTAGATTTGGCCCAGGTGCCCAACTCTGAGCCCTGTGTTTTCATTTGTTAATTTTTAATACACATCATTGACCTGTTGAGAGACTGCTGGCTGTTCTCTTCCACATAGTTCACTTTCCTCTTTTCCCCTAACACTCCCAGGAACTGCCACTGTGAAATTGTCCCTCTCCACTTCCCACCTGGATCCTGCCTGCTGGCAGACTGCTGTACTATTATAAAAGACAAGCTTGGCATAAGTTCTGTTTTCCTCGTAGGAGAAAGAATTACTAAATCTCTCAATGTAAGTATTGTTTTCTTTTCAAAGGGCAGCATCTAATTCTCAGTAAAAATCCTTTCTTGCTTAAATCAGTTCAACATGAGCCAAGAGGAAAAATATCAACTAAATCAGCATCAAACAAATGTCAAATAAATGTCATTTTGAATATACTTCCTGTACTAGACAAACTTAAAGCAATTAGAGCAAAAACTGTATTCATGAGAATTAAAAGTTTTAAAATTGAACAGAAAATAGAAAGCTGGTTACCAGAGGTTGGGTGACAGGCTTGGAAGAGGAAAAACGATGATCAAGGGGTATAAAGTTTCAGTTAGACTGAAGGATAAGCTTTAGTGATCTATTACAGTACTCAGTGACCACAGTTAATAATAAAATATTACGTATTTCAAAACTGCTGAAATAAATTTCTAACATTCTCATCACAAAAAAATGATAACTTGGTGAGGCAATGGGCATATTAATTAGCTTGATCGAATCTTTCTAATGCTTATAGAGAAAAAATATCACATTGTATTCCATAAGCGTACACAATTATTATTTGTAACTTAAAACTAAAAAAGCAAAAAAGTTTTAAAAGGAAAGTATTATAAATGTTCTAAAATAAATGCAAATCAATTTTCATTGTCACATTGAATCATTTTAATAATGAAAGGGTAGATTGTTACAGAAAAATCTTGATGCTCTTTGTGTGTATAGCTGTGGTACAGGGATTGAATCCAGGGCCTTATGCATGATAGACACATGCTCTACCACTGAGTTATACCCTCAGCCTTTTGATATTCTTTTAAAATAAGGCTATTGCAATATATTATCTATATACAAATACATATAAAAATGCTTATTTCAAAATATGTGGCTTGAATTTTTAAACACTAAAAATACAGTGTGGCCAGCAGCATCCAGATGAAGACAGAGAACACTCCCAGAACCTCGCCTGTGGTTCATTCCTATCTGAAGTACTTTGATAGTTACATAAATGATTTTTTTCTTTTTATGTTTTCCTTAAAGATTATTCAGGGCATACATCTGAACACAACTGTTTTAATTTTATCTCAACTTCTGATTACTATGTCTTAGTAGGTAAGATATCGAGGGTTATACAAGATATAACATAATAGGCAAAGAGGACATTCTTTCAAGAGGTGATATACATTGTACAGTCAATTCCTTCCTTCATCCTTCCCTCCCTTATTTATTCAACAAATAACTCTTTCATTTCTGTGTCTCTTTCATTTTTGTGTGTCTATTATGTGATTGAAACTGCATAAGGTAATGGGATAGGAAAAAGAAATGATGCTTATCCCTAAGGAGCTCACCATCCAGGGAAGAGAACGATAAAGGAATAAATAATTATGGCAAGTGGATACAGAATGATATATACAATGCAGTATACAAGCAGAGAGGAGGGGTATGTCACTGAGCCTGAGCTGGCAAGACAGACAGGAAGGCTTCCTATGTACCAGAATTATAGACATCCAAACAAACGAACAAATGGGGATTACTAGAAGTTATGCAAGTGAAGGACAGAGGGGCATTTTGGCAGCAAAAACAACATGAGTAGAGTATACAGTTTAAAAGCACAGTGGGGCTGTGCATGGTGGCATACATCTGCAATCCCAGTACTTGAGAGGCTGAGGCAGGAGGATCACAAGTTTGAGGCCTGCCTTGGCAATTTAGTAAGACTTGCAGCAACCTAGAGAGACCCTGTTTCAAAATAAAAAATTGGGCTGGGACTGTAGCTCGGAGGTTGAACAGCCTTAAGTTCTATCCTGAGTACCACAAGAAACAAAAACTCAGTGGGTATAATGAACTGGGAGGTGTACAATGTTGCAGGGGCTCAGGTGACAAGGCAGAGTCAGTGAAATGAGCCTGGGGAATTGAACAGGATTCAGGAGGTTTAGAAAGAAATAGGAAACATCATCCTTTTCTGTGAGTGAAGAACAGGCCTTACAGACAAGGCTGAAGGTGATGATATGGACTGGTTGCAGCTTTCTGTAGATGCCAACTAGAATTATGGAGGTATAGAAAAAAACAAGGACAGATTATAGAGTATATTGTTTACCTCAGCTTGAAATACAGAATTAGGCAGGAGCTTATCGTAATTGTGTGGTGAATTAGGTGCCAAGTGTTAATACTATACTTGGTGAAACTTTATGCTGTTTAAGTTATACAGAGAGGTAGAGAACAGAACACCCAAAGTTCCTTTTTACAGTATTTTATTACAGAAGCTAAATGATTTACCCCCTCTAACTTGTAATACACTACTTAAACACAGTCCTTACTTCTTAGAAGCACAGTACCTTTTCCCCCTCCTCTAGGAGGCGCAGCAGAGTGGCATTGTCTGTCTTCTCCTCCTCTTCTATGGAGCTGCTCTCAGCAATCTGGTCTTGTAGCTGCTCTTGGTTCTCCTCATCTCCTCCATCAGGTGCAGATCGAGAGCGTTTCAGAGGAGGCTTCACCAGACCTGTGGTAGAATAACCAACAGGAACGCAGGGGAATAGTTTAGTCTCATGTGGTCTGCTATGGTCTTGGTAAGTGTCCTTCAAAGGCTCATGTGTTAAAGGCCTGGTCCTCTGCATGGTGCTACTGGGAGGAGGTAGTGGAACCTGCGGGAGGTGAGGCCTTGTGAAAGGTTAGGTCACTGGGGATGTCAGACCTAGGTTCCTTCCCCTACCTCTTTTTGCCTCCTGGTTGCCATGAGAACAGCTTTGCTCTTTTACGTGTTCCCCATGATGGTATTCTGCCTTGCTACAGGCCCCAAACAACAGGACCACTGGGCATGGGCTGAGACCTCTGAAACCAAGAGCCAGAATAAATCTTTACTCTTTTAAGGTGCTTTATCTCAGGCATTTGTCACAGTAATGGAAAGCTGATAAACACATGGTCCTTCCTGTACATTTCCAACCTGAGAGAGCTCTGAAGGCACATGTTAGCAGCAAAAGCTTGGGCTAACTGCATAACTTTGGAAAAATTATTTGCTCTTTTTGAACCTCAGTCTTCTCATCTATAAAAATGAGACAAGAATACTATCTCTCTCAGAGGACTGTTGGAGAAATAAGTGAGGGAATTCATGTAAAGTGCTTAGAATCATACTTACTACATGGCTAATTCTCATTAAGATAAGCAGAGTGCTTAGCATAATTAATAGTAAGAATTGTGCTGCTTATAGACTATTACCACTGAGGGAACACCATGAATAAATAATAAATGATCAAAAAGTAAAAATAGCAACTTATAAGCATTTTATAAGAGATGCCACTTACATATAGGGCTCACAAAGACCTTTTCTAGTCTCTTTTTACAAGCGGCAGTATGGTTTTTTACACGAGTGAATTTATTCAAAACAAGTCAGAATGAATATGAAAATAATTTTTTAAAGTACGGGGACAGACTATTTTCATATTAAGGAAATACTTTATTGTCTACATTCTGATAACTATTAAAGATCACAGCAGAAAAAATTAAAATCAGTTACCATCAGATGATAGCAGCTAGTGAAATTCCAAAGTATGGAAGCCTCAGAATAAATTCTAAATCACACATTTATTAATTAATTAATATTTCTTAGTTGTATCATCAAAACTAACATTATACCTCTCAGTATAATGTTATACTGACAGGAAATGCCTGTCCTTCAAAGGCTCATGTGTTAAAGGCATTTAGGAAAAGTGTTATGAGTCTCATCCTTTGACTATTATCAGAAGTTCTGCTTTGAAAAGAACTTTATTTTCTTATATGAAGGAGAATAGTAACTAACAAGGAAAAATAAAATCCTCATGACAACATCCACAAACAGAAAAAACTTATGGCTACATAATTTTTGGTTAATGAATCAAAACCTTCCACTTAATGTCCAGCAGAACATCTTACACATTATATGCATATTAGGTTTTAGCTCAGTAACAGATTAGGAGAACCAGCCTAGAGAAGGTAAGTGCCAATGATTCAGACACAAGCCATTTGATGGAATCTGTGGATTATACTTTAGCTTATATCAAAGAGTGCTATTAAGAAACTAGCAGGTTTTACCCTCTATTCACCTACTAGAAGTTATACAGATTCTATGAAGATGTTAGCTTAATTATGACATGCTTAGTATGTCAGTCATCATGAGAGAACAGGTATTTAATAATACTGGAGAAAGTGATCACAATTTAAGATGGTGTTTTTTTGTTGAAACGGTCACATATGATTAGCTTTTTAATCAATGAGATGTGAAACTTAGTTTTAATTCACTAACAATCTTTAAAACTAATTTTTTATTTACTAGCTTTTAATTTAAAACTTTCAAGTTCTTAATTTTTTTTTTTTTTTTGCGGTACTGGGGATTGAAGCCAGGGGCATTCTACCTCCAGGCTATACCCCCAGTCCTATTTTTTATTCTTTTATTTTGAAACAGGGACTCACTAAGTTGCAGAGGGCCTCACTAAGTAGCTGAGGCTGGCCGCGAACCTGGATCCTCCAGTCTCAGCCTCCCAAGTACTGGGATTACAAGCGTGCGCCACCATGCCGGGCTCAAGTTCTTAATTTATATTCCAGGGCTTTATTTTTAGAAAGTATAGAGTTCTGAATTTATGATCAGTCAGTGAGTGAAACCAATTAAAACTGGATGATTTACTTCTTCAATATTGATTGAATCCCATTTTGTAGTAGGCATGTGCCAAAAGCTACACAGGGAAGAGGAAGACTCTGCCTTTGAGAAACACTCTTTCTAACTTACGAGGAAACACACAACAGTGAAAAATCAGATGGTGCTACAGGGACAGAAGCAAATGGCATCAGTGAACAGAAAAAAAGAAAGGCTTCTGGGTGTGTTCTGAGAGTTGACTAATGTCCTCAAGACTGGACAGGATGTGATAAGGTACAGAGAGAGCACAGAGCAGCTGTAGGAAGGAGGAGAAAGCATTTTGGGCTCAGGGCATACATATGTAAACTTACAGAAACAAACAGTCCATGGCTATTTAGTCAAATTCATCATCTATTAAGCTCTTGAAGTTTAGGTCTGAGATACTCTCTCTCAGTTCACAGGAAGAAAGACCATTATTTCTTACTATTGGATACTGTGCATTAATGACACATTTGTTAGTTGTTTTAATTTTATACAAATATTTTTATTTTTGTGGTACTTGGGATGGAACCCAGGGACTTTCTACCTCTAAGCTACACTCCCAGCCCTGTTTCACTCTTTTATTTTGAAACAGGGTCGAACTAAGTTGTGGAGGGCCTAAGTTGCTGAGGCTAGCTATGAACCTGTGATCCTTGTGTCTCAGCCTCCCAAGTACTGGGATTATAAGCATGCACCACCATGCCTGGCTTAAAAACTTATTTATTAAGTAGTTCTTTTGCTTAAAATATCAGGTGCCATTTGGCATTCTCCCAAATACAATAAAAAATTCTTAAGCCATTAAGTGTGTGACATGCATCTGTGGCAATAAACGAGGCAGTCTTAGCCTTTAAGAGGAAAAGATGGTAAAATATGTACAAATGCTTTTCAGGTTGGCTCTGCTGTTTAGAGTTGCTCATATTTGCATATAGATAAAATGGAAGGAGTGTTCCAAATGAGTTTTACCAGGAATCCAAGAGGAAGGCTGACCTTTGACTTTAGCAATAGTGTCTTCACCATGCTCCGGTTCCTGCTGAGCAGCATCTCCTTCCGTGCTCTCCACAATGGCATCCTGCACAATGGCTGCATTGCCAGAGGCCAGGCGCATGTAGTACTCTTTACTGTCATAACTTATTGCTCTCCGGTATCGAGCAGGTTTCTAAGAAATAACAAAAGAGAATGACTCAGATAATTATCTGCAAGAATGAAAATAAAAGCTTCTTGAGAAGAGATGCTGTCAACATTTGTGTTCCCATTTTTGGAGACTTTTAATAGACTTTATGTATTAGATAGCAAATCCACAGACTTGTGGGTAAGTTTCTCTATTTCAAAATTCCATTGATTTTTTTTTTTTTTAAAGACATAGATAAAACAACATAAGCAGTTTTGTTCTTCCCCAAACAGAAACAGATATCTCTAGGCAAACATTTCCAGGTAAGCACAGTTTGCACTCATTGAAAAGTCAGAAAACTTCGCCATGCAGTAGAGGAGAGACCCCACTAGTGAGGAGCATCAGCTTGGGAGATGTCTGGTCTGTGAGGGGCCTGGAACTTTGCTCTTTGCTTTTGCTCCAAGTGAAGTAAGTAGATTAGGCTAAAAGGGCTGTCTGTCCAGTTGGAATGATTTATTCAAGGGTTTACTTCGGATTCTTGGAGGGAGAGAATCAGAACTGCTCTACCATTTCCCTTAGTCCCAGGTTTCTCTGGAACTATGGCAATAGACACCTTCACACCCTCCTGTGTCCTGACTCAACACAGAGTTGAGTAGCCTCAAGCACATGGCACCCTCTGGTTCACTGGCCACTATGAGCTGGTATTTTCAGTTTGCCAAAACATTTTTGTTGTTTATTGAGTAAAAGAATGTGATTTATATAAACTCATTCCTAAGAAGTATATTAAGAACATATAGAACTGCATTTTGAATAAGAAAATTATTACATAGAAATATAAGAAAAGATTTAATGCTTTGGCATATGACACAAGAACATTTCTTTTTCAGAATAATTAGTATTTATTCTAAAAACAGGTGCTTCAATTGACCTAAGTAAGTTTTTTTCTCTTAAAATCATAGTGAGAAAGTAAGGTCCAGAATATCCTACAAAACTTAAAACCACAGAAGGAAAGTTGTATGTGCATGTAAATTCCTAAATCAGAATCAAACCCAGACTTTGGATTAAAAATTAAGAAAAAGATGGAATTTAAAACATGCTTAAAAGCCTTCCTCTTTTATGTATCATTTTATTGCTCCTTTCCTATGAATAAGAGTATCTATTTAAAAAATTCTCCTATCTAGTCTTCAAACTCAATACATATTATCTAAAACAACAATCATTTCAAACAATTACCTTCCTTCCTTTTAAAGGAATTTCTAACCAAAATGGGAAACAAGTGTCTAGTTGGGTGGAATACTTAGATTAAAATACTGAGCCTTTTTTTTTTTTTTTTTTTTTTTTTTTATAAAAAGATACCTAACTGAAGCCACATTACACTTCTTTTTAGGTAAAGATTAAGAGAGCTGCAAGCATACTGAGGAATGATATGCAGCAAAGGGAGATTAAAATAATATATTACATGACATAGGAAAGTATTAAAACGATGTAAACAATACTACAATTATAGGAGAATCAATCATATGGGCAAACTAATAAGAAAAGTGCAATATATTTTAAAATGAAAGGTGGTACATTTGCCACCCTAACAGTTCTTTTGTATGAGATATGATAATCACCTTCAACTCAAAACTGCTAATATTCAACAAGATGAAGGCATGGTTAGTGATGGGCAAGACAATGAATTAATAGACACAGGACCAATTCTACTTGGTTACTGACTGCAGATACATATCTAAACTTCAACTACAAGAATTTTTCCCAAAATATTTTGAGGTACATTTCTATGTCTTTCCTGAAGGATATAATGAGTCATTCTGGAAAAAAAATTCATATATTTTTATACTATTAAAATCGCACTTCAGACAGTGATCATATAGTCTCAGTTTCTATTAGCTTCCTCTGACTGAAAAATAATTGTAAAAAGGATACTCTTGCATTCTTGAAATATCTAGAATTCAATGAGTAATTTAAAAAAAGTGTTGGAGATGCCAGACTGCCCGTTACTAACATGCCTTGTAGTATGTTAGTTCTGCGTGAAGCGATCCGTATTTGATAGTAAGAGCAATGACTACTCAGCTGTTAGTGAGGAGCATACAATCCCCGGAAGGAACTAATTAGAACAAAGCTGAGGAAGATTAAGAGGATACCTCTCAGCAGGAGTGACACCAGCTTTCAATTCTGAGGAACTTACAGAAGAACAAATCGAAAGCCAGTCTTGTAAGTTAGTCTACTACCATGCACTACCAAAACAAAACAAAACCCAGAAAAGCAAAAAACTGCAAGTGGTTTGTGCGGTAATTTGTGTTTTACCTTTTGAGGAATGATATCATCGGGTGTCTCAGGCTGTTTACTTGGGATCTCAGACTGAAAACAGGGTATTAAGTACAGACACATCAGAAAAAAAAAAATACATAAAGAAGAACATAAAAGTAAAAATTTCTTGAGACCATATGAAATATGGAAGATGTACTCATTGATCCAAAGGAAATAAACGTGCTATCCTCAGATGCTCAATCATTTAGCATCTTGTGGTTCTTTTCTCTTTGATGAAAAGTAGTTTTAAGTAAAACAAATATACATCAAAAGTCTTAATGCTACTGAACAGAACAAACTCTTAAAAGATCACAGAGGCAAAATTTCAGCAGAGGATATCATTGTCATGGATGATTTATAGGAAATTCTCTATGATTTTTAGAGGAAAAATATGAAATCTGTTTAACAGATCCTAATGCTAGCTAGGGTCTTCCCTTGCCACTGTATATCCCTAGGCCTATGTTGTAACATGAGTAACTGTGTGGCTTAAACCATCATTGACAATAGGCCCTACAAACTATCACAGAAAACACTAAGTGTTTGTTGGTGAGAAAACATCTCACAAAAGTCCAAGGACCTACTCCCTTTTCTACCTTTACAGAAACCATCCAGGAAAGGCTAAAAGCAGAAGATAGACTGTACCATTAGCCCCTAAAACAAAAGTTTTCTTAAAGAGTACTTTTTAGATAGTCACTTGATTATCCAGAAGGCAATTTCTGTTGAGCTGTAGTGTGCATAAGCCGCACATAAAACACATGGGTAGCCATAGCAAGATAGTAATTCAGCCAAGAAGAATTTCAAGTCTTCTCCCTTTGCATGGCGTGTATCTGGAGATGACTTCTGTTACCTTTCACTACAGGCAACATGAGTGGCAAAATGTTTTCACAAATATTTGCTTCTGTAGGCAAAACAAACACAGGACTGCTAGCATATTTTCAAATACTTTACATGGTTTTACTGAATATTTCTCCTTGAAAGCAAACAAGTATATTTTATATTGAAAAATAATCTTTAAAATATACATAAGTGTTCTCTATCTCAGGAAGGGCTTTGGTGACATAAATGTAGTGTGCTTATTTGTTAAAATTCACTGAATGGACCAAAATAAAATAAAGTATTTTAAAGGCAAAACCAGATCTCTAATTAATGATAGACAAAGTGTTTTGACATTCACAGTAAAAATCATAAAAACAAGGTAGAGTGCTGAATAGATATATGAGAAACATAAAGGACCAATTACTATTCTCAAATCCAAGCCTGCTATCTACTCTACATTCTAGTATGTAGCCCCAGTCAGCAGTGCTATAGTGCTTTTTAAATATATTTGTTCATCAACTCTTGACTGAGATTTTTAGTTTACTAAAAGGCCTGGTATTCAAAGGCAAATAAGAATGGTAAACCTAAGTTTTGGTATTATCATGATTCCCTTTTAATTAAAAAAGTAGCACTAAGTTATTTACAATTATGTTTATATTGGAATCTAAATCTTTCAAACTCAGACTTTCTAGGAAACAATTTTATAGTCCTTTTACTTCAAATTTTTCTATAATGCTGATGATCAATTTTCCAAATGACTTGCTTGGTTTCCATGAGTGCTGGAACATCTATATATTATATAAAAAATATATTTTGAGGCTAAAGAGAATCTCTTAGTTATAAAAAGAACCTTAAAGTAACTTAGTTTTCTGCCCCTGAGAAACCCCATATATAGTAGGTAGACAGGTCCTGACCCCAATCATCTTGGCAAGGAAGAGCAAATTTGAGATTATTATTTTGTAAAAACAAAGGCACTACAGAAGTAAAGCCTAAATTTAGTATATAAATATCATATTTTTTAAATGGCAAAACACAGGATCTTAGTTTTCTTCTTTAAGACTCACAAGTAATAAGAACAGCTTAAAAAATCCAGTCTTTACATTTTCACCATAACCTAGGTTTATATCATAACACTCTCTACTGATATCACTTGGAATACAGAATAATGGTGAAGTTCAATATAGCTCTATTAATTATGAAATTTCCCCCCAAGGAAAATAACTGTGCAGAGGTAAATTATTTTCATGTGAGAACACAGAATTACCCACATATATCTTTTTTCTCAGGGCATTAATAATTATTACTACTAGTTCTTTAATTACAATAATTTTAATTAGTAAACTTTCAGAGCTTTAAAGTTTGTAGCAAATGAACCACTAAAATGTTTTATGTTCTATAAATGAACATCAAAATTAAAATCAAGAAATATAGTTTAAGACAGAATAGGTAGGTGAGCTATTTTTAATATAGTATAGGACATTATCAAGGTTTAAAAATAAAATGTTAAGAAATAAAGAAATAACCACTAATATCTTGATTTATTTCTAATATGTCAAAGATTGTAAAACAAGAAATTAACCTTTTATCATTGTATTCTTCAACTTAAGTGACAACATGTAAATGTTACTTGAAAACAATAGTTAATAAATAAGGCAAAAGATCAAATCGTTTGCCCTTGTTCCAGGTAAAGCCTGTTTTCCCTATCAAGAGCCTTCAAAAGCAATTTTCCTGTTGCTCTACACCTCTTGTATACTATAAATGCATACTGAGCCAGAGATGGTAGGGCACTCCTGTAATCCCAGTAACTTAGGAGGCAGGTTTGAGGACAGCCTTGGCAATTTAGTGAGATGCTGTTCCAAAACAAAAAATAAAAAGAGTTGGGGATGTAGCTCAGAGATAGAATGCCCTTGGGTTCAGTTACCAGTACAAAAAGAAAAGTACTGAAAACTCTTTATAAACATGCATGCAAGAAGGGCAGCAAGTTTATGGGAGTTAAAAGGGGAAGCAATATTTACTATAGCTTAGAGCAGAGGTGGAGTTACTATGTGGTTAATGAAGCTTAAACCTCAGTGAAGCTCACTTCCCATGGGCCCTTTATAAAATCCTGG
The DNA here is from genome assembly GCA_004027655.1 of Graphiurus murinus. Taxonomy (NCBI): domain Eukaryota; kingdom Metazoa; phylum Chordata; class Mammalia; order Rodentia; family Gliridae; genus Graphiurus; species Graphiurus murinus. Next base: position 61,918 of record PVLC010003894.1, on the reverse strand, counting down.
CCCAGACAATTTCATACTCATAATTTTGTACTTTTTTTTTTTTTTTTTTTTAACAGAGCCCTCTCCCAAGCTGTATAAACTTTAGGGCTCAGGAAATGTGGTTCTACCCTTTTGTGATGGAAATGGTTCAGAATTAAGAAAATTCTATAGAAATTGAAGCAGTAAGGAAAAAAAAATCTATAGCTCAAGGAAAACAGAGTGGTGTTGGTCCATTCACTCAATATTTATTAAGTACCAGGCACTCCCATTAACATTAGAGGGATTACACTTATTCTGTCTGGAATATACCTACAGGCTATTGAGAATGTCACAGACCAGCAAACACCAGAATTTTCTTTTCCAAAGTGATGTAGTGTCAGATTGTATATTTCATAAGATAAAAGTGGATATTTAATGGTCTTTCAAGCCTTTCAAATTTACAAGACTTTGAACTACCAAAATAAAATAAAATTATTCATTCAGGAAGTTCACTAGAGCAGGTTAACCTTAACTCAAACTAGACAGTATGAATTTTACATTCTGTAATTGTGTGCCCTTCTCATCTACTCCTTTTTATGTACATCTACATTTCTCAACTCCCTTTTATTTTCCAATATGTAGCCGATCTGTCAAAAGACAAGTTCCATAGGATACATATTTGTTATGAGAGTGTTTGTTTTGATTTCATAGGCTGGAAACTCCTTTGCTCAGGTGGGCTTACTTCAGTATTTTATCTAATATAGAAGTTTAAATATAAACAGTTGTGTTACTAAGAAAGAAATAAGTACAATATAATTACTAGAGAAACAACTCAAAAATACATACCTAAGTGAAATCCAAATAGTGAGGTGGTCACATGTTTGAGAGAGCATATTTATTTTATAGTTTAGTATTCTTGAATGGATTCAATTTAAATGAATATTGACTCAAAAATATTTTACCCAATTGCTAAGGATTAAACTTCTTCATGAATTATTTGAGGAAAAAAATAAAAATTAGAGATTGTATTGCTGCTTTGCTATTGTCAAAGTAGGTGCTAGTAAAAGTCTGCAAAAATGTGGGTGAATTGATATTTTTATAGTGCTCTCATATTAGAAATTATAGTGCTCTAAGGCATGGCTATACTTTAGGGAGCTATCTTCAAAAATCTTAACCATTAGCAGGATTTAAGATCTGTATTCTTTTTAAAAAATTATTGTATGCCTCTACCATCCTGTACCTCATCAAGATGTATGACTGCAATGCACCAATAAATTTAAAAAATTATTATAAGTTGAAAAATTATAATTGTGTAAGTTGAAAAATTATAATTGTATATACCTATGGGGCACAAAGTGGTGCTATTATGTATACAATCTGAAATTAAGATAATTAACATATTTGCTACCTCCAATACTTATCATTTTTTAATGGTGAGAACATGAAAGTTACTCTCTCAGCAATTTTGAAATATATATTACCCACAGTAACTACACTGTGTAAAGGTCTCAAGGAACTTACTCCTCCTGTCTAACTGAATCTCTGTATTGTTTGACCAATTAGCTCCTCATTGTCCCAACTCCCCAGCCTCTGGTACCAGCACCCAGTGCCTCTTTTTTTCCCCCAAGCCAGAACCCTAGCTCTATGTATCATTTGTTCAACCTGTCCTTATGCTATTTAAAAATGTAGGTCTTAGAATCAACCTAAGTGTCCTATGGTTAGATGAATGGATAAAGAAAATCTGGTACATCTACACAGTGGAATACTATTTAGCCTTTTAAAAGGAGGCAATTCTGTCATTTGCCAAAACCTGGATAAACCTGGAAGACACTGCTAAATGAAATAAGCCAGGCACAGAAGAAGAAATACCATATCATCTCACTTCATGTGGAATCTAAAATAACTTTAACTCTGAAGCCAGTAGTAGAGACCTGGCTGCAGCACCAGGTTTTACATCTGGGAGTCTGGCTCCAGAATCTGTGGTGTAAAGCTCTGCATGAAGGCATCTCCTGGCTACTTGTCGCATTTTTCATTCCATCCCACACCCCCACAGTACCAATTTAATATAGCTTGCTAAATTTTCTAAACTATTTTTGGTAACTGATCTAATAAAGAAAAATGCTTTCAAATGAAAAGAAAGACAAGTCAGCCATTACATTCGTTCTCATACTCACCGCCACACTGGTTTCTTGTTCGGTTTCTGGCACATAGGGGTAATGGTTATAAAACATATCATTTCGCACCATCTTTTTCCTCATTCTGCAGGGCCCTTCCGTCATCTCCAACATCCATTTGTCGAGATGGGACCCGATGGGGGGACCCCAGAGTCCTCGCTCCCGCAGCAGCTCACACTCAATCTGACACCACTCCTCTGTCACGTATTTGAGGGCATTCTGCTGCCGCTGCAGGAAGAGGGCAGGTTGCTTTTAGGCAAAAGCAGGAGTAGCAATGGAAAGCCCACAGATTGAAATCAAATTATTTGTAAACAAATGTAATTTATATCATTTCAGTCAATATTATAAAAGCAAAATTATATTTATTTATGGTTAAAGAAAGCTAATGACTTTGTGAGAATGTGGTGTTTGTTATAGTGACCCAAGAGAGTAATTATTTAACACTAAGTAAATGACAGAGAGGTACAACAAGTTTGTGTATGCAATATAATTGGGACAGAGAGTAGAAGACACTTTGCTTCTATGGCACAGGAAGGATGGTAATATTTCTTATGAAAATATATTCAAATAGCCCTAAGAGTTAATAAATTAAAATGGTACAAGGATAAACCGCATACTTCAAAACTGTAAAACAGCTATTCAGACATGTTAAGGGGGAAATCAAGGAAATCAGGTTAAAAAAAAAAAAACTGCCAAGAGATTAGATTACTGGGAAACTTGGTAAACACTGCCACAGACTTCAGGTAAAGAATATAAATATGCAAACACTGATAGGGAGTTATCATTTAGAAATCTTCAATAGGTTTACAAGAGCTGTTTTGGAAATCAATGACCAGAGCAACTGTTCGTAGAGATAATTAAATTCATCATCAGTAACATGCCCTTAAAACAGGTAGGAAGATATCAGGAGAAATGAGTTCTTTCACGCCCCAAAATTATAAAATACAGCACTGTTAGGATTATGAATTCTTACCTCCTGATATTCCTTATATTGTGTGTCTACTAAGTCACGAACAACAGCAATATGTGTAAACATCCACTGAGAAATCTCCTAAGGATGAATGGAAAAAGAGTCTTAGTATTTCAGATTCCTGGGAAAAATTAGTTTAACTAGCACGTAAATTAATGCTAAGCAATTAGTTAAAACTCTGTCAAAAGTGCCTACCACAGAAAACAAAAGCAAAGAGTGCTGAAAGATGAATTCTGACAAATCCAATGGGGCTTGTGTAATGGACAGATTTGTGGTGCTCACCCCAGGCTTGCTGCCCAGCTTCTAAAGCACTGTTAGCACCTTCTGGGTCACTGCTCCTGTGCTGTAGCCTGATACTGCCCAGTGCCCAATCCTGCCTCCTCTCCTCCCTTCCACAGGGACCAACCCGAAGGACACTCCCCACATACATCCTCTACACTGAACTTCATATTAGAGTCTGTCCCTTGGGAAACCCAACCTGACTCCTGAGATGGCAGAAACACTGTTTCTCTTAGATCCTTCCCACAGCTGCCTCTGATGTTCTGGGATTGGTGAAGGATGTATGATAAGGAAGTTAATGGTGAAGGTAGATGAGTTTTGTTTTTTCCCTTAAATCAATTACAAGTGTTTACAACAATAAAAAATATATATATACACACACATAAGTATAACCTTGTCTATTATTACCTTAAAACTTACATATTTATCAATAGGAATATTATTGAATGTTGGAAAAATTGGGAAAAAATATCTGCAGTCTGTTTATCAATCTCTGAATCTCATAGTATGTCCAGTTATGTAATGAGTATATACACATGGTACTCATAATACATTTTTATCATAATAAAATGGTAGAAGTTCCCATACATAATCTACGTTACCTTTTACATCTCTTCTAAAGCAATACACAGAAGAGTTCTACTTCAAACCTTCTACTTGTATATGTTAATAGTATTATACATGATACTATAACCAAGCCATAAAATATTAATTCCTAATGACTTCATGAGTGAAGCTAAACGATGTACCTGAGTGGAAAGACTGTGTTTATTAAGACCACTTTCCTTCCGGTTCCTTCTTGATCCTGTTAACTTGGAAAGACCGAAGCCACTGCTGACCCGGGACAATTTGGATTGTGTGGTGGGCACTAAAGCTTCTCCTCGACTTATGCATTTCTTTTCATGGGCTATGAAATTAAAATTATATTTTTTACAATCTTTCCATGTACTTAGTAGTCTTACTTTTATATTATGGTTATAAAATATAATCCTGTACAGTAATCCCCCTCATTATCCATGGTTTTGCTTTCTGTAGTTTCAGTTACCTGCAGTCAACTACAGTCTGAAAATATTGTTGTAATGCAATGAGGAATTAAGACTGTATTCATCTAAATTTTATTATAACATATTATATAACTGTTCTATTTTATTACAAGCTATTGTGACATTCAATATGTAAATTAAATTTTATCTTAGGATATACAGAAAACAAAAAAAAACCTCCACAGCATACACACACACACACACACCAAAAAAAAAAAAAAAAAGCCCACAGCATACACAGAGTACAGAACTATCTGCTGTTTCAAGCACTGACTGAGGTTCTTAGAACACAGCCCCAGCAGCTAACGGGGGATTGCTATAGTTACCAAAAACAACATATATTACAAATGCAGTTATTTCTTTAGATAGTCAAACTTGTATTTGTTGGTGAGTTTGTTAAAGGATGGCTACTTGAGAATTACTGTATTAGCTGAACTTACTTTTCAACTGAAATGTCACAGCTCTGCAGTAATATGCAAATTTATTTAGGTGGCATGACTTTGTTAATAACAATGCACAATCCCTCATGTAATCCTTTGTTGCTGGGTATATTTTGGAACTCAGATTGTTTTGGATTTTAAAAAGTTTCTATAGTATATACACTGTACATATACCCCTTGAGGGTCTAAGATAGTGAACCATAATTTAACACATTAATATTATTGCAGCAAGACATATAAATATTTGTACCAAGTATGACAAAAGAAACATTAAGTCAGGTTTTAGTACCAAGTGAGTTTTAGCATCAAATTAATGAGAAAACCTTGGGTTTTTGAACTTTTATAAACTCATAAATGCCCGATTTATAATATACCTTAGGTATACCAGGGAGAAAAGTCAAATCTCAGTATAATCATTTTAGAATGTTATGCTGTAATCATCTTCATTTTCACTGCCACACCATGGTACAGGAACGTTTTAATTACCTATCTAAAGTGCACCCATGTAAAAGTCTCATGATCTCTGTAGACCTTCTTACCTAAATGATTCTGCCAACATTTCAAACCAGCTTCCTCTATGAGTGGCCTTGCTATAGCTATGTCCACGTGACCCCTCTCGTTCACAGGCAGAGTTACTTTGAAAAGCTCCTCCAGGACTTGTTTCTTACTATGTATCAGCTCAGTCCAAACTCTATTGACAGCTTTTATGAGAAGCTGACGCCCTAGAAAATGGAAAAAACAAAACAAGCAAGCAAGTGATCAAAACACTGCATAAAGTTAGCTCTTCTTTTTCTGTTTTACATCTAAATAATTCAACATTATTTAATTATTCAAAAAATGTCCATAGTATATCCAGCTCAGTGAAAAAGGTTATTTAGATAATCAAAATTAAGTTTCTAAGTGGTTGGCCACTTAGAAAACATTTTAAAAATCTTTATATTTATGCAAAAAACTATATTTTACTTATAAAACTGGAAATTACATACATATTAGTTACAAGGATCTTTTAGAAAAAGAATTTATCCCCCATTTAAAAGTATTTTTGTTTTTTTGCAGTGCTGGGAATTAAGCCCAGGGCCTCATGTGTGCTAGGCAAGTCTGTGTCACCGAGCTGTATCACCATTCCTTGCCCAGTCCTTTAAGAGTCATTTTCAGATCTGAATATTTAGGGTGAGCTCAAAACTAAGTTAGCTATTCTTGAATATTTTACAAAAAAAAAGAGATAATAAATATTTTTAAAAGATTTTTTGGTATTAAATTCAGTTCTCCATATGAAGAAGCTAGGTAATTGGAATATAAGAAGGACTTTAGATAATGGAGGAGAAATGAAGTGGAGCTAGGGAGGTGGTCTAGAGGATGGTGGTGGGGGGAGGCAGAATTAATAAAGGGGGCACTTCCATTGATGTTAAGTACATATGTGAAAATACCAAAATACCAATGACAATCTCAATATCATGAATGGGGAAGGGGAGGGAGGGGAGGCAGCTGGGGTGAGGGGGAAGCTCACCAAGTGCTATGAGCATGTATGTCAGTATCACTGTGAACTACATTATGATGTGAGACTACAATGCACCAATAAAAGTATTATAAATAAAAATTTAGTTTTCCTTTGGATTCCTTGGTAATTGGGTTCTGATTCCTCTTTCTGCTCAGACAATCTTTAGCCAGCATCAGAATCACTGTGAGGGCTGGTCACAATTCACTGCTGGCTGCCACCCCAGAGTTTCTATTCCATAGATTTAAACAGGACCAGAGAATCTGCTTTTCTACCAAGTTTCCAAATGATGCTGATAGTCCTAATGTGAGAACCTCACTTTGGTAATGTTCTAGACTGTTAGTTCTTTGCAGGGGTAAAAACACCATATTCATAGGGTGAACATCAATCTGGGGTCTGGGAAATTTGAGTGAAAGAACAGAGAATAAATAAAGCTTAAATGAATGAATAATAATAAAAAAAAATGAGCGCAGAACTTCCCAAGAATAAAAGTACAACACGGTATTGTTGGGAGACAAATACTACCATAGTGATCTCAGCTTTACTACTGAATGTGTGGAAATACATCAATCCACATGAAGATTTCAATGTGCAATGCTTACAGGATCAGTGGGGAAACTAGATTTTAAAAATGATAATAAAAGAGAATAATAAAAATGGTACCACTAACAACATGTCTCAAGCAATACCTGTTTTTAAAGTGGACATGCCTGCTATTAGACAGTTCTCTTTACAGTAAATGCCAAGTTTATATTTGCACTTTTACTTGTGCCAGTGGGAATGCCATCAAGTCTTCCAATGCTACTAGGGAATGTTGAGGGTTAGCATTATCACGGGTTAGAGCTTTACCTATCTGGGCATAAAGAGATAACTTGTGGGCACACTGATACATGTATATAAATTGTCCTACTGAAAGAGTAGTTGTTGGCAGTTTCTAAAGTCAGTGTTTTTGGTTATATCTTAAAAACTGGAAATGAAATGACAACAATATACCCCAAATTAGTGAGGTTATTTTACCTTCACTAATATCTTGGCTGTAACCACCATCTGGTTCGATATCAGAGGGGATCATAATGTGCCAGGTCGTCATGCGGGCTTCTGCTTCCAGTCCAAATCCATCCACATTGCTGAAAAATTCAAGTCAGTTTAAACTCTCTGAAGGAAATGATTATAGCTGAAAACCATAATGACTAAGAATTATGCTGCAGACACATGTAAGTGCTGGCTCTATCACAGAAATCTAATATTGGCAGATAGGCATTCAGCAGATGTACAAAACAGAACTCCTTTACCATGAAGATGCTGTTTTGAAGGGTGAACTCACAAATCCACTTGACTAACTATAATTAAACCAATCTACAGCATCACCACTATCACCTTAATATTTAAGATGCTTCTGGAATTTTGTTAACATTTTTACCTAAAAATGACAAAAAGTTCATTTAACTAAGAATATTCTCCTAATATATTTGTATCCGCTCCAGTCCCACATCTCACCCTTCTTTGCTCCGGTAGCAGTGAACTACTTGCAGTTTTCCTAATGTGCCACACTATTTCTTTACTCTGGGCATAACTTAGCACTTTCTTCCTGGAACACTTATTCCTATTCTTCTGCCCTCCTCAACTAGGTCTCAAGCTGCAACTCAATACATGTTTCTTCTAGCTTAGGGGCCCCTGTTATTTCTCCCAAAGTACTTAATACAGTTGACTGGATCTTAGTTATGTTCTCCCTTCCAAGAGGGCTGCCACGGGTCTATCTTACATTTTATCCCAGTCTAAAATTCAATGCCTGGCCTCCAGCAGATACTATACAAATATCTGTCAAAGCAAGCAATAGAAAAATACTAATTTCACCCATTTAACATATAGCTCTACATTGTGTTTTTCTTAGCTTCCAACAGTATGTATTTTATTTGCTGAAAAATCTTACTTTCTTCCTAAAATTATGTAAGTGCCATATGGTGATTATGGAAAAGTTTGAAGATGTAGAAAGGTAGATTAAAGGAAAAAATACTTATTATTCACTACGAAAAACTAACACTTGCTCTTTACCTTTTGCATAAAGTATTAAATAAAACAGATTCGAGGAACAAATGTTATCAAAAAAGTACAAGAAATGCAAACAGAATAATATCAAAGACACATACAAGAAAGCAAACTAAACCAGAAAAACTTACCTTCCAGCATGTAGATTAATCAAGCAGTGAGCAAGACAGCTAATGAATTCTTGGTCATGGTTCCCCGGTCCCAGGATCAAGTTCCTGTTTACGGTTAGGACCCTAAGGGAATCCAGGAGAGCTACTTGCTGAGGGACAGTTTTGTGTGCCCGTGAGAACTGGTACAAGATGGTTCTATTGAGGCAGTGGTAAACTGCATCCAGAGACAATCCCTGTGATCTTCTCTTTGACTAAAGATATGAAAGAGACATCTTTAGTAAAATGGACACAAAGGAAAGCACTACTTATCATTCATACATCAAGTCTGATTAGCTATTATGTATCAGATACCATGCCAAGAACTAGGGGTGCTAAGTTAAAAGCTCTTGCTCCTATGGGGTTGAAATCCATTCTAGTAAATGAAAAGTGCGTCACATAAAGAGAGTTCCCAGGGAAGAGAGCCACTGACAGTTCTGTGGGGCAGAGCTGTTTGGGTTCCTCAAGAACCCAAAGAAACACATTATCTGAGTGGTAGCTTCTACCAAACAAATTTTGTTAGAATAAATGATCTCTACTCAAAATTACTGAAAAAATCACCTAAAATTTTATTTTGAGGTTATAGTTTCATTCCTCACTTAAGAGTTTTTTCCTTTGGCTTACCTACAGAATTATTTCTTTAAAAAAGATTCTTAGATGAGAACCTATGCACCTATACTATGTGCTAATAAAACATGGCAACAGTATTTTTTATATTATGTAGTAGATATGATTAATTGCTTTTGCCAAACGACACCAATATGTCAAATGCACAAGAAAAAAAATTGACATCTTCCAAGGAACATGTACCACAATGGAATTTGTAAAGATGCACGTGACAGGAGAAATTTTTTTCAATATCAACTCTTCAAGTTCTGTAAGCCTTTACACATTGATGTATGTACACACTGATGTAAAAACCTATAAAATTTCATTAATTTAAAGTATTCAAATGCATTTGGGTAGCAAAGAGTAAAATCAGTAAGGAGGTCAGTAGGAGACATGTCCACAGCTTGATAAAACGAGGCAACTTTACAAGGGATGCATTGGTACCAGGTTGTTGGTACAGAGGTTAAAAGTATACTCTGTATTCATTTTTAATAAGCTTAGCTTTACATTAAATGTTAACATTCATTAGTTATACTTATTTTCACAAATTTTGACACTATAGGCAAAGTTCTTCAAAGGGAAAACAAGTACTCTACAACTAATAGTGACAATGGATTACCTGTGCAATTAGTTGAATTATAAAATCTATAAGAAGTTTAGATTCTTTGTTGAACATGCCTTGCCAAAGCTTGTCCACCACACGTTGTGTGAAATAAAACACATTGTTCACCAATACCTGGTAGCTTCCTCCACTGGTAATAGGCAGAGATGCATCTTCCCCTAAATTCCAGTAGGAAAAAAAAGTCTAAGAAAATTGATATCTACCAGCACAGGACCAAGATCCTCCAAGAAATCAGGCTAAGGAAAAATGAGTATATTTATAATGCTTTAAGAAATATGACCACAAGCTCTTACGTACTATTTTAAGCAAATGATGTTCACAGCCAAAAATTAAGGCAAATACTAGAAGAAAGAGTTTCAGTAGGATAAAAGTATTATGAATTGAGACTCCCTGTGAAGTCTCCTATATCTAAAAACAGTATATGATAAGCAAACAGTCCTTCAGTTTAAGCTGTCAGTGATAGGGCATCTCCATGTAAGAGAAAAATTGAGTTTTTTAGCTGTATATGGAATCTGTGTTAAGTAATACAAGGTAAAAAAAAAACAAAGCAAAAAACAAACAAAAAAAACCTCAGTCAAACAAAATTCTCTACTTTGGGACATACTTTTAAGAACAATAAAGTAATATAGGTAGAAGAGAGCTTCAGAAAACTAGTGACTACTAAGTATGAGCAGTGGTGGTGAGGTCAAGGAGGGCCTGCAACCCTTTCCACGATTACTGCCAGCTGTCTCTCTTTTTAAAGGAGACGGATGTCCTCAATATCCTCAATGTATTGCTGTATACACAATGCTTCAAGAGGGGCCAACCTTTCCAGTCCCTCCTTCTAATAACAATGTTCCCTCTATGGAAACTCTGGAAAAAACCAACCAACCAAACCAAACAAAACAAAACAAAAAGAAGAAAAAGAAAAAATCCCTCTGGAGATTCCAAGTGAATGTGATTATTATTACTCCCACCTAACCTCAATTGCCCCACTAAGTAAAATTCTTCATTTTGTGTCTTTCTGTGGTATGATTGATTTCAACTGTTGGTAAGAGTACAAAAGTGTGACTTGACACAGCTTTGGGAGTGCATAGCTATCTTAAGACAATACCAAAAATTTCCTTTGGAAAAAATGTTAATTTAATAGCATAGAGATCTATGAGTCATATTATCACCAGGAACTCAAAGTAGCGTATAAACTAAACCATTAATTTTTCTTCTCCTAAAATTTGTTTTATATATAAATGGTGGATCTGTTATAAATGTATCAAATGTAGCAATTACAATAGTTTTTTATTATAATTAGATAGACATATCAAAAATACTCTAATGTTTTTGACTATGCATACTTGAATACATCCTAAAGAATTAGATGCACTTATCAATAATTCACTGATGGGTATATACTCAAGAGAGAGAGAGAGAGAGAGAGAGAGAGAGAGAGACAGAGACAGAGAAAGAGAGAAAGAGAGAAAGAGAGAGAGAGAGTATGTATGTGTGTGTGTATGTGTAATTTTTTTTTTTTTTTGGTGGTACTGGGGATTGAACCCAGGGGCATTCTATCTCTGCGCTATACCCCCAGCCTTTTTCAATTTTTTAAATTTGAAAGAGGGTCTTGCTAGGTCGCCGAGTCTTGCTAAATTTCTGAGGTTATCCTTGAACCTGTGATCCTCCTATCTCAGCTTCCCAAATACCAGTATTACAGGGGTGCACCACCAGTCCTGACTAGATATGTAAAAATATTGTGTACATGCGTGATGCATATGAATAAGAATGTTTATAGTAGCTTTACTTAGAATTGTGTCAAACTGGAAACTTCCATATGTCCATCAACAATAAAATGAATAAATCTACATATTCATGTGATAGAATACTATATAGTCATGAAAATAAATGGTGTACTGCTAGTTGCAACAACATGGATAAACATCACAAATAAGATTTGAGTATAAGCAGCTAGACTAAAAAGAAAGGAGAAAAGAGATGAATTTACAAAGAGATAGACTTGGGATATAGACAGAGAAGAAGAAAGACTATACAGGAACTTTTATAAAATCAAAATAAAACACAGGATTACCCAGTAACACATCAGCTGCAAGCAAATGGTCCATCACACTATCCAGAATGTAAGTCTGAAATTCTTTTTGCTGAGTTCTGGTAGATCGTTCAGGAGAAGCCTAAATCAATAAAAATTAGAATTAGAAACAGAACTAATTACACCAAGATACGAGCTGAATTGTCTTTACATCATGAAATATAAGAAAAAGATGAAAAAAAAAAACTACTGGTAAATCTTAAAAATATGACATGAGAGATGGTTTATATGCTTATAATCTTTATCTTATTTTTCAAACACAGAATTAAAAAAAAATAAAGCAAAGGTAAAACATCTTTTTAAATCCATTCTTCCAAAAACAGTACTCTAAACATTATAAGTACTTACTAAATATTTGATAATTATACATCACTTCCAAAAGAAATCTGGTGACTTACTAATGAAATACAGATAAGATAAATTATGAAGCCATTATAACAACTATGAGAGCTCAAAAACCTAGTGATCAAGAGAATATATAAACAGGGAAGTATTTATAACAAAAGATTAACACAATCTACCTCTAAGCTTCATTTCAACAAAGAAAAAATACATGGTTTACAAAGCCTTTTAATACCTATAAAAGAAAGTACCTTGGATTGTCAGCAAGGACACATGTGTTCCTATAGTTGTCTCAGCACCAATCTCTGTGAGTTTTTATACAGAGTCTAGTGAATAGCCCTACAGGTGGTTTCTTTGATAACAGTTTTACTAAACACAATATGTTGTTTAAATTATCTTGACTCAAAGCTTAGGGCACAAAGTTAAACTATGTCCTCTGATAGCATATCTGTTGACAATTTGGGAAGACAATCTGGGTCTCTAACTTTCAAGTACTTGACCTGGTAGGTGGCAATGCCCTGGGAGTGCAGGGAAGAAAGTGAAGACCCTTTCATCAGCCTTCCCAAGCGCCAGCAATCTTGGCAAGGCTTCTGACTGAAGCTGATATTTAACCATTCCACAACTGTCATAATGCTCCTTCTTAAACAGACATCTGTTTAAGAAGAGGTGTAACACTGATGCTTTGTAAGTAAAATGAAAGAACCTACTTCTTGCACAGAGATTCAGGACTATCTTTATGATCACATTATAACATAAGCTCTAGAACATTGTTCTGTTTCTTTCTAATCTGATTTTCAAGATGGTCCTGTTAAAGGTTTTGAAGGACCAGTTAAGATCTGAATTGTAAATCAAGATCAAATATATTAACCTACCCAGCATTTGGGAGGCTGAGACCGGAGGATACGGGTTCACTGCCAGCCTCAGCTATCTAGTGAGGCACTCCGCAACTTAGTGAGACCTGGTTTCAAAATAAAGAATTAAAAAAAAAAATAGGGCTGGGGATGTAGCTCAGAGGTAGAATGCCCCTGGGTTCAATCCCTAGTACCGCAAAAAAAAAAAAAAAAAAAAAAAAAAAAAAAAAAAAAAAAAAAAAAAAAAAAAAAAAAAAAAAAAAAAAAAAAATATATATATATATATATATATATATATATATATATATATATATATATATATGTTAACCTAAAGATTCAAAGCCCAACAGCTAAAACAAAGTTGTAATGAACATTTCCCTCTCTCTTTTGCTTGACAAAATGTTTTTTTTTTCTTTTTCTTTGAGATAGGGCCTTGCTAAGTTGTCCTGGGGCTGACCTCAAATTTGTGATCCTCCTTCCTCACCTTCCCAAGGAGCTGGGATTAAAGGCATAAGTACTGTGCCTTGCTGATGTTTTTGTTTTGCAATGACAAAATATGGGTCTAGTAACAGTTACAAGAATACTAGAGCTGAATTTGATTTGCCACTACACTCGTGAGAAAAAGTGAAGGACATCTTATGTTTTCTCTTAATAAATTTTCCTGTATGGTTGAAAAGATTGATACAATGGTCACTGAGAATTGTGTGACCAAGGCCTGTCTCGTCCTCATGACATTTACACTGAAAGTTCTACCCCTGAAAGCGAGAACTAAATTCTTAGTCATTAAACAGCATTGTGTGGATTCCTTGGAATGAGATCAGAGACCATTTTATCCAACAGCTTGAGTGACTGGAATTTACTAAGGGGCAAGCCTCTGCGTTCCCAGGAGGTTGTGAACATTTTGAGACAACAGTGCTCTCTCAAGATCACAATCAACTCACAGTACTTAATGGGATAAGTGATAATGAGAAGGGCTTATCAAATCTTAACCCAAGTTTTGGAGCCTGTAAAACAGAAACACCATAATGCATATGAAAGTGCTCGATCAGTCAACAAGTGCTTATTTTCACTAAAAAAAATTGTTTCTTATTACAGAAAGATTTACATCTGATTCAGATATCAACAGGCATTTAATCCAACAGGCATTTCTTCTCATGGAAGCTGTTAAATGAGTGATCACGACCCAGAATTTACACTAGAAAATGGGCCCTCATTGGCCAGTTCAAATGTTTTTTGCTCAGATTTCTAGCAGTCTAACTTGTAAAGGACTTAAGATCTTATAAATGCACATATCATTGTCTCTTTTAAATAATTCGTTGTATTACTTTTATGTGACAGGTAATCTTTAGTTACATATATTATCTAACTTCACCACCAAAATACCCACTAAAGTAGCTACTAACATCACCATTTTAGAGATAGGCAATTGAGGACTACTGAGGCGAAGTCAGTTGGTCACAACTAGGATTGAAACCTCAGTTCCTCTGATGCCAAAGCCCACAGCCTCAGCTGCTATACAGTATTCTCTACACTCTACTAAAATCTCCATACTGAAGTTAACAAGTGCACAATAAGAGCAATGCTACAGAATGCAGGCTACCATGTCCTTTTCATCCTTTTAGATAAAACTGTCTGGTAGACAAAACTGGCTGTTACCAAAAAGGAGACAGGTAAGCATGGTGCCTTACACTGGCAGTGAGATCTGTTTTCCAGGGGAAAAAAAGAGAGAAATCAATTGACACATTAGTCTTCAAAGGCTCACTGTCTCCTTCTCTAGGCCTTGGGAACACCACGAAGAATGTTCATGTCTCCCACATTGGCCAGATGGCCTTGCTGCCCCCTGCCCCGAGGAGAACATACTATGGCTAGAGGGAGGCCTCTGGGACTTTGTCCTGTTCTGTAATGGGCTGAACGCCGTTAAAGAAGAGGATTTTGAGCTTCCTGGTTCTGAAGCGAGCCTGTCTCTTGACTGACTCCTCAGAGGGGCCAACTTTTGCCACTGGCTTGATGTTTGATAATGGGAGTTCTCATAGATGATGTCTGTACAGAGCAGTGAGACAGAGCAGTGAGTTGCTCAAACCGCAGATCCATATTTAGTTTCAGAGAAACACCCAACTCAGTGTCCTTAGTGTCATCATTTTTGCCTCCCTCTTCTAGGCACAGTCAAATGAATTTTAGTCTGTTCTCATGTACTTTCTTTTCACTGCCTGTTATAGTTAAATCTAAAAGTCCTCTAAAGACCTCATTTATTAATATTAAGGGTTGATATAATTGAGTCATGAGGGGTGTAATCCCAGTGGAAAGGATTTACAGGGGTGGTCCCAGTAGGCCGGTAGGGTGTGGCTGAAGGAGGTGATCCCTGGGGGGTGCAGCCTTGGAAATTTTATATATGTGGCTCCTCCTCCCCCAGCTTGGTCTTTTGCTTCCAGCCTCCATGATGTGAGCACAGCCTATGTGGTCCCCTTCTCTCCATCTCCTGCCACCATGCCCTGAGATTCGTGGTCCCCAGCTTGAACCCGAAACCATAAGAAAATAAATCTTTCCTCTAAGTTACGTGGTCAGGTCTTTAGACTATGGCTGTGAGAATGCTGAGTGGAACACTGCCACAGTGTATTGTAGTATTCACTGAGAGTAAACCATGCAGACCTCTATGACGAGTGTGGTGGGACATTAGAGGATTCTGTTGCAGGAGAGCTAAAAGAGGTCACTAGACATCTAAAGGGCCAGGAACTGTGTTATGAATACTATACTCAGTATCTTGACACTCACAATAATTCTCAAAGATAACTTCCTTTTTTCTATATCCTTTTCCAAATGAGTCAACTGTAACAGGTGTGAGAACTGAACTTGGTCAAGGCCACACAGCTCTAACAAGCATACCCTAATTCCTTAAACTACTTTTGCTGGGCAATTCACATGTGTATTTAATTCTCATAGCATGTCTGCAGAAAATAATGTCATTATTCATAGATTAGCTTAGGGAGACGAAAATGTTTGTAAAATAAACTAGAGTGCAGATTCAAGCCCAATGATTTTTTTTGTTGTTGTTGTTTTGTTTTTTGGTGGTACTGGGGAGTGAACACAGGAGCACTCTACCTCCAAGCTACAGCCCCCAGCCCTTTTTATTTTTTGTTTTGAAATAGGGTTTTGCTAGGTTGCTGAGTCTAAGTTGCTGAGGTTGTCTTTGAACCTGTGATCCTCCTGTCTCAGCTTCCCAAGTACTGGGATCTAAATCCCATGCTCTTAACTGGGTGTGGTGGCACAGGTCTGTAATCCTAATACTTGGGAGGTTGAGACAGGAGGATCATAAGTTCGTGGCCAGACACAGCAACTTAGGCCATCTGCAAGTCAGCAAGACCTTGTTTCAAAATAAAAGAATAAAATAGGGCTGGAGGGGTAGCTTGGGGGTAGAATGCCCCTGAGTTCAATCTCCAGTAACACACACACACACACACACACACACACACACACACACACACACACACAACTACTAAATAAATTTCATGCTCTTCCTCTTACACCACACAGCCTCCCTTGTGTTGGGCCTCAGTGTCACACTCACCAGTCTCTAGGAATGAGAATCTTTTAGTTTTAGAGGCTGCTAAAAAAAAGATAATTTCATATGCTCTTTTGTGGAAAAAAACTACACAGATCCTCTCTCTCTCTCTCTCTCTCTCTGTTTTCTTTTTTGAGACAGGGTCTCCCTCAGTTCCCCAGACTGCTCTCCAACTCCTGGGCTTAAGGGATTCCTCTCCCTCAATCTCCCAAGTACTGAAACTACAAGCTCATCCCACTAAGTCTGGCAGTAGATATCTTTGATGAAATTATAATACTTTGATATTCATAAGATTAAGGACAGCCTGTTTCATGTGTATCAGACTGAGAGTTGGTGGGTTCAAGTCCTTCTTTCATGTAGGTAAAATGGTAAATAAAAAATTTTCTTCTTGAATCTCTTCAAGATAAAGACCTCAAAATAGTATTTTAAAAATCATGTTTGTATTTTTGTTGGTACTGGGGATTGAACCCAGAGGCACTTTACTACTGCATTATATTCCCATCAGGGAGGCTAGCCCTGAACTTGCAATCCCCTTGCTATACCTCTGGAATAAGCTAGAATTACAGGCATTTGCCACTAAGCCTGGCAGTAATTTTTTTTTTTTTAATATTTTAGGAAGAAGTAGAATACAATAATATTTTCATTAACATAAACATTTTACATATATATTATCTGTGTGTATATTAAAGTCATTCAGGTCAGGTTAATTTGGTGTATATGTGAGTGATACTGGGGATTGAAATCAGAGGTCCTCTAACATTGAGCTGTACCCCAGCCTATTTTGTTCTTTATTTTGAAGCAGGGTCTAAATTGTCCAGATTGGTCTTGAACCTGTGATCCTCCTGCTTTACCCTCTCAAGTGCTGGGATAGGTGTGTGTCACTGTGCTCGGCATTCTATTCTTCTTACTAGGTGGCATCATATCTTCCTATGGGATTTGCCAGGAATGTAGTTTAACAGTTAAACAATTCAAAAACAGTTACAGAATATAACAAGGTACTGTGCTACACTACTGTGAGAGACGAAAGAACATATGAAAGTTGGTTTCTAACTTTTAGAAGTTTGTAATCGACCTAGGAGCTTTAATCCTGACACTACCTGTTTCTCCCTGAACTATAATTTGACCATTTCCTGCTTCCTACTAAAATTGAGCAAAACTGTACCATAGGGCAAATTAGTGCCTACAACAATGAGTACTTTACCTCAAAATTCATGCATGTAACATTATATTCTTCCTATTAAAAAATACAGAAAACAAAAAAGACAGTTATGTAATTTATCCATTATTAATTAATGAGTTAATAGGGTTGTAAATGCTATCACTAGATGTATCTTCTTATCTCATACCTTTCATAAATGTGAATTTTATTTTTATGCTGTTATGCTTTCTTGTATACATCCCTTCTAAACTGCATCCTATTATTTTCTGATTATCATTTCATTTTTCATGGAACAGTTCATATTTTTACCTTATACACTATGATACTGACCATCTCTCTTCTTAGAACTTCTTAATGTTTCCACAAGTAACAAGCTCTACCAGGCATGCTTTTTATCATGTAGATAATTAATAAAACCAATTACTTTGCTATCAATATTAAACATTGTAATTCTGGTTAAAATGCTTAGCAAGATTGGTTCCTAAATTACATTAGTAATTCCAAACATGTTTTCACATGAGTAAGATAAAACACCTTCTGTGGTTTTAAGGTTGCATTTAAAAAGTTAACTGTATTAGCCACCAGAGGGAGCAGAGAAAGCTCTGATCTACTGTCGTGTTGCCCACAGCATGTGGGACATTCCTCTAGAGAGAAAACCAGTCTTAGCACAGACTGAATCCTGCCTACATTCCACCGTATGGAGAATTTGACCCAATTTATATAAACTGACCAAAAGAATATGAATGTAAGCAAGGGATTATATATTAAATCCCCTCTGTGATCTTTTATTTTTCTCTGTTTTTTTCTCGGTGAATATTTTCTAATGGTTTTCAGAGATGGGTAATTTCTAGGACTAGCAGAGCGGCCACTTCAGGTGTAGAGCCACTCTCATTTTCTGATGCATCACTGGGTCATATCATTTACCAGAAGAATGGGCAAGAAACTAGAAGTTTGCTGCCTTGGGAAAGTTTGACAAGTGCATATTGAGCATCTGCTATGTATTGTACACAATTTCTGAAGCTGCTCTAGATACTAACAGCAATAACCCCGGCCAGTGAGGGGAATGGGACTGCAGCAGAGTTATGAGGTGAGGAGCTAGTGCCACTAGGCAGTGTCAGTGTCTAGGGAAGGGGAGGGCACACTATGACCTGTGGGCCATACCAGCCTGTGTCTGTTTTTATAAAGTTATATGGGAACACAGCCATGCTCACTCCTTTGTGTATTTTCTATGGTGGCTTTCACACTACAGTGGTGTAGGTGAACAGTTGTGACACAGACTGTGTGGCTCGAAAAACCTAAGATATTTACTATTTAGCACTTCACAGAAAAGTTTGCCAATTCCTAGAGAACAGGTGATAAAAGACTGAATTATAGAGCCAGGTGTGGTGGTACACACTTGTAATCCCAGTACTTGGGAGGCTGAGACAGGAGGGTTGCAGGTTCGAGAACAGCCTCAGCAAGTAGTGAGATGCTCATCAACCTAGTGAGACCCTGTTTCCAAATAAGAAATAACATTGGGCTGGGGTGTAGCTCAAAGGTAGAATGCCTCTGGGCTCAATCCCTAGTAAAACACACACACACACACACACACACACACACACACACACACCAAAAAAAAAAAAAAAAAAAAAAAAAAAAAAAAAAAAAAAAAAAAAAAAAAAAAGACTGAATTACAGACATGCTTGAGGGAAGGTAAAGAAGACAAAATTGACAGGGTCTAAAGCATGTGAGGAATTAAAACTGTTCTATAGCCCATGATTATGTTAGAAATCTGAAGATATTTGGTATAGAGCTGCTTGGTTATTAAAGTCCTAATTACAAAAGCAATGCAAAAGAGGTGTAAGTGCATTTCTTTGTCTTTACCTCCAACAAAAGATCAATCAGTGGAGTCTGCTTGCTGGCAGGGGTGAGACAGAGGTTGTCGATTATCAAGACTCGCATAAAGTCAAAAACGAACTTTTTAGCAGGGTGGTTGGTCAGGTAGGTCTTGGTGCCCACGTTGCAGTACTCGGACTGGCTTCGGTTCATGCCTGTGTCTGCTGCAAAGGTTTTAAACTCTTCGGCGGGAGAGCTAACTTCATCATCTAGGTCAGTCACCTAGTGAAATCGAGTGGAAGCACGTCAGGCTGATGTGACACGTTTACTCTTGTGTTTCCTAAAAATAAAATCACAGCAACAGCTGCATTCTCCTTGCCCATTCACCTGCTATTCCGCTGCACAGCACATTACTTCACTCTGCCTTATCTGACCCTTGCTTTCAAGGCACCATATGTCACAGTTACTCACATATGGTCCTTCTGACTGACTGCTAACAATGCATCTACTTTCTGTGGAATTATACATCCACTCTGGATAACTGCTCTGAAAGCAAATCAAATAATAACACGAGGATGGCTATATTTGCATATCTGAAGTCAGCCACCGAGAAATCAAATGTCATGAAATTTCAGAAAGTAATCTAACATAATAGTGAATCTAAGTGCAGATCCATTTTTGCAGGGGAAAAAAACAACAAATATATAGATACACAAAACAACAAATGTACTGTCAATTTTAAGCCAACTGAAAAAGCAGTAGACAGGTTATAAGGTGCTAACAAAAACAAATATTTAAATATTATGTAGGGTCTCATTTTTACCAAAAAATGAAGATTCTAAAATTATGAACAAGCCAATGTTAAAGTCATATATTACATTTGTTTTCTCCCTAAAATCCCCACAATTTTAGAATGAGTGTTTTTCCCTTATAACATGAGAAAAATTAACATACACAAGGTAGTTACTCCAGATTCTACATTAGCTTATTGAAGTGAGAGGAAACATCATGAAATTATGAGGTACTATGAGGGTATAATTATTTTTTAAGGTTATTTTAAAGAACAAAAGAACTACTATATCATGTATGATTATAGTCTAATAATTTTCTATTAGTATCAAATAAAAAAGTTAGTATCAGAAAAAAAGTTGAGCAAAATTAAAAAAGCTGAGCAGAAGAACCAACATATATTTTATTTTTTTATAAAGACAATCAAATAATTTCTTTGTGTGTGTGTATGTTGTGTGTGTGTATGTTACTGAGGAATGAACCTAGGGGTGATCTATCACTAAGCTACACTCCCAGTTCTTTTTAATTTTATTTTTAAATTTTGAAACAGGGTCTCACTAAGTTGCTGAGGGTCTCACTAAGCTGCTGATGCTGATGCTGGCCTGAAACCTGTGATCTTACAGTGTCTGCCTCTGGCATTACAGGTGTGTCCCACCACACCCAACTCTACAATTCATTTATAAAGATTAAATCCAACAAATGCCTACACTTCATGAAATAAAAAGAAGTAAATTTGGTCTGACTAGAGTTCTGTTACCTGAAAAGAGCATTTTATAACTACACAGCTCTATCATCATGTAATATAAGAAATGTACCAACAACCACTTGGAGAGGGGAATTACTAAAAAGCACTGGCAAGAATATGGTAATGAAAACAGGAAGTTGAGCTCAGTGTTATTATAGGGGAAAGCAGAAGCAAAGTGTAGGGTGCCAAAGACAGACACAGACGTAAGAGGTGGTATATAAAGTCATAAAACTGTAACTTGGTCAGAAGTTTAAAAGATCAGAAAAAAAAATCTGCTAACCACTGGGGCAGACTAATTCCAGTTTTGACATTTCCTCCCCCATTCCTACCATCTCTGAGTAAGGGCGGATATTGAAGGGGAAGACAGTTGCTGCTAGTGCACACAGGAAATCAGGGCTCATCCACATGGAGGCGAGGTCTGGAACGTTGTGATATAAGTATCTAAAGAACTGCATCAGCGTCACTGGGTATTCTCGGAGCCAAGACCCCTCTTCTTCTGATTGCCAAGGCTGTCATAAGGATGAAGGAAGAAGTAACATGTTAGAGAAATCAACACTGCTAAAAATTACTGCAAGAATCCACTAATCACTGTTCTTCTGAAACTGGCTATGTCAAGTTCCACACATATGAGCAAAAACATGTGTGCACATCCATGTAATCAAATTTAGAAGCCATTAAAAACAAAAAACAATAACCTTAGAAACAGAGAAGATGTTTTTCTATGCACTGGAGTACTCATAGCTCAGCTAACTGGGACCAGTGGTTTTGATTTTTCATCATTATCAATGTGAATATTGCTGGGGCCAACAGTGGCTGTGTTATCATTAATAATGCCTCACTGTGCATTGTGACAGAGTTGGGGGTAAGATAAAAGACAAGGAAGTCACTTCATCTTTTTGGGGCTCACATTGTCATACATAAAACAGCAGGAATAATACTGAAGCATTATGTAACATAAGAGCAAAGATGATAGTGACAAAAATAACAACTAAATAATGTATGTCTTCTGATATCTTCCCAGACAGTAGCTTTTTCTTTAACTTAGAATTTTGTATTCATTTATGAATAGGAACCAAAATAAGAATCCCAAAGCATTCTAAATTAATAAATATAGTAGTGATTTTTACTCTTATTAGATAGCATATAGCAATAGTTTTGACTAAGATTTGTCAGGTTCATATAATTCAAGGAATTAAAGCCACTATTTCCTCTTAAACACAATCCTAAATTGGATAAGCAAATTAAGTAATTATTTACAGTATTCCTGTAAGACAGAAACATAAATTTTGTCACTTGATTTGTTTATTCATCTTTAAGAAATAAACAGAATAGAAAAAAAATACAAGAAATAAAATAAAATGAAACTTGCACTGCTAAAATTTCTTAAATATAACATATACTGAAATATATTCATTATAGATTGTATACATTGTAATATATATTTTTATTATATTAGCAATATCAATTAATATTTATCAAGTACTTACTATATGCCAAGCCCTCTTCTAAATACTTTATTTATACATTGCCCATTAAGTCCTCATAATCCTAAGATTTAAGTTCTGTTATCACCAACCATTTAAACTAGAGAAACTGAGACACACAGAAGTTAGCAGGTTTAAAGTACCAGTGGCAGGACCCTGGGTTCCAGGGTCCCTGGTGTTAACAACTGCAGTCTATCCTTATATTACAGATAACAAAACAGAGAGACTAAGTTTCCAGAGAGTATGTAGTAAATAGCTATAGTAAGTAACAGAAAGAGTTCCTTATGAAAGAATAATAATTATAGGCATGCAGACAATCAACACGTTTTAGTATCTCAGTAACTTACTGAATTCAGCATGCTGCGGAGCATTCCCAACAATAAAAAAGCAGCTTCTGTACACACATTGTGGATAGAAGAAACCACAGTTCCACTAGAAGCAGGAACTCCAAATATAAATGTCCAGATAGAATCCAAATCAAACTGCAGAGGTTGAAGTGATTAAAGATTAGCCAGTATTAACTTTTTTCAGAAGAGACTTTGATATATGCTAACATTCTAAAATTTACTTGAAAGTAATTTTATTTTTAAAAAGTGAGCAATGAGAAAGCAACAGAGACCTAGTGCCCCTTCATTCTATGTTTCAAAAATCATCTTTATAATTACATCACATATCATCCTGGATCCTGTCTTAGATACCTAAACTTAAAACATTGCTTTCTACCTTTTTATTCTAAAGAACACAAGCAAAAATAAAATATATGTTAACTAGCCAAGAGATGAAATTATAAAAGTGATGATTTTAAAGCAGGATCTTTTATAAAAACAGATGAACTCATTCCCCTCACTCCCATACTCAGCAATGTTCTAATTCAAATTTAGATCACTGATGGATAAGATTTAACAAAGTAAAAACCAATTTGAGGAGATTTATCCATAGCAGTTTTATATAGTACTTTATGATTATAGTGCCATGCGTGTCTCAAAAACTGCATAAGCAACTGAACTCTGCTAAGCATGAGTCTGTATCTTGATTTAATGTAAAGCTACAGCTTACATGATTTCACTTAAAAGGTTTTGTCAACTACTAGAAGTGATTTGAACATTATTTGGCATTGGATGGAAGCAGAGTTGAGTTTAAAAACCAAATTTCTAAGTCTTTGCAGTGTCACAAACACAAGCTATATGTAGACCCCATAATAGTCTTTAATTAGAAGTCAAACAAAAGCCGGGCGTGGTGGCGCACGCTTGTAATCTCAGCATTCGGGAGGCTGAGACCAGAGGATCCGGGTTCACGGCCAGCCTCAGCTACCTAGTGAGGCACTCTGCAACTTAGTGAGACTCGGTTTCAAAATAAAGAATAAAAAATAGGACTGGGGGTGTAGCTCGGAGGTATAATGCCCCTGAGTTCAATCCCCAGTACCGCAAAAAAAAAAAAAAAAAAAAAAAAAGAAGTCAAACAAAGCCTATTTTCCAAACATAGATGCTTTCTATCATTAAAAAATTAAAAGTATTTTTCTAATCAGAACTTGTGCCAATTGCTTTCATTTTTAATTCTCTGGAAATGAAATCATATTTTTAGATAAAATCATATAATGTAAAAGAATTCTTTATATCACCATGAATATCACCCATAGTCCTTATGCAAATGTAATGAGAGAGTAACCAAAAGACATAAAGGTCACTGACAAAGGACTTTTTGTTGGAGAAAAATTAGCAGTAGAATTTTCAGACTTTTCTATCTCAATCAAACCTTAAATGTGAGAAAGATGTGAAAGTGATAATTGATTTTACAGTGATTAACCCATTACTCTATGGTGGTTTTTTTGTATACATAATTACACCTTACTAGATAATTCCTACCTGGCCACCCTGCTTACATCGGCTGCTGATGACAGGCACACTGACCTGCAGGTTCTCAGGCAGCTCACTAACTGGCTGCTGCAGAAACAATGCCATGAGGAGAAAATAGAGGGCAGGGACATTAGTGTGTTTAGGAAGGAATGACTGAAGAACTGGAAAACCAGGGAAATGGCAAGCATCCCGGTTAATCTCCCTGACAGTTGATCTCCCACCGGCACTCCTGCCCACATTGAATCCTAAGAGAAGAGGAAATACATAATACAATTAACAATCGAAAACATGCTGCACTGACAATGAAAGAAGTAACTCAGTATGTGCAACACTTCTATCCCGAATGTGTATATAAATGGGCAATTAACTATTCAATTGCTAAATTAATCTTTCACTAAAAGTTTTACATTACCATCCGTTTGATTTTAGTGAGCCTGTCTATTAAAATACAGGTTCTAAAATATAGCTTATCTGACATGCATGAAACCCTGGTTTTGATTTCCAGAACCATCAAAAAAATAAAATAAAAAGAATTCAGGAGAATTCTAATATGCCTGCTTATATTTCTGTAAAAAAAAAAAAAAAAAAAAAAAAAAAAAAAAAAAAAAAAAAAAAAAAAAAAAAAAAAAAAAAAAAAAAAAAAAAAAAAAAAAAAGAAAAAGAAAAAGAAAAAGAAAAAAAATGCTGAAACTCAAATAGATGATGCTACAATACTCTTGGAATATATGCATATTCACAATTCACAATAGCCAAATTATGGAATAGACCTAAGTGTCCATCAACAGATGAATGGACTACAAAATTATGGGAATAGACACACAGTGGAATTCTACTGAGCAATAAAGAAAAACAAAATTATGTTATTTGCAAGAAAATGGATGGACCTGGAAAACATGTTATGTGAGATTAGCCAGTCACAGAGAGTGAAGGGTCATATGTTTTCTCTCATATCTGGAAGCTAGGGAGTAATTGGGATACCAGAGGGGTTTCAGATAATGGAAGAGAGGCCAGATCAGCCAGGGAGGTAGGTAGTTTAGGGAAAGATGTGTGGGGGTGGAGGGGAGGAGGAGAATCAATGAAGCAATCACTTCCATTGAAAGTATGTGAGAATACCAATGCTAATCTCAATATCCTGTATGGAGAAGGGGCGAGTTGGGAGGGAGTAGGGGAAGGGGAAGGGGGAGGTGGGTGGGAGGGAAGCTCACCAAGTGCTGTGTGCATGTATGGCATCATCTGAGACTATAATGCACCAATAAAAGTAAAATAAACATATATACTCTGTGCAAAAGTTAATACATTCATTTCTCCTAAAAAATCATGATAAACAAGTTAGCTTTAAATTACCTACAGATTTATAGACAAGACTAAATGAACAAACAACCAAATGATCTTTCCTCACACCATGCTCTGTACTCTGGAAATACTGCCAGGCAAATTCAATCCCACCTCAGCTGTAACTCTCTGTGGGCTGAGCTGACCATCTAGAGTTCTCTGCAGAAAACCAGCTATTTCAGGAGATGGACAGTGCTTATTAATATAGCTTACAGTAACTGTGTTTCCATCAATCCTGTTTCCTCTGTTACACAACAAACTTCAGAATACAACCCAAACGTGGTTTCTTTTGCTACCCCAAGCTGAGTATATGGTGCTTAGTACAGAGTGAACTTTGCCCAAGTTTTCAATAGAAATCTTTGGTGTAGCAACGAATAGATGAAGAATTAATTTTCACTCTGAAGCAATTTATAGTTCAAATAGAGATCCACACTTTTTCAATTTCTTTTTTCTAGGATGAAGAAAGCACATATTTGATACTACAATTTAACATAACAAAAGAACAATTTATGTCTAGGTTGCTTTTTAAGTATTTTCTCCTAACCAATTGCTGTGTGATGTGAATTAATCTTCTAAAGTATGTTCTACTAATTAACAAAAAATTGTACAGTAATTCACCAAGCTCTTTCATATATCATATCATTTCTGAGTATAATGAACTGTGAGTTTGAAGTTGCTATTATTATTTTTAAAGCATAGAAAATACATAATTAGTTCAAAGTCACCAAGTTAATGAGTAGTGGCACTAGGAATTGGAACCCAATGTCTCTATTTCAGAGCCTGTAAGATTATGATGTCTCCCTTGTCCCTGTTAATGATACTGCTATATTTTTGAAAGACTACCTGGATTGGAATATTGGGTTGATTTTTGCTTACAGTAAATTCTAGAGGAAATTATTAGCTTACAGTGGAATTTTATATATTAAGTACGGAAAATAATTTTTGTGTGTGTGGTACTGGGATCGAATCCAGAGGCATTCTACTTCTGAGATATATTTGCAGCCTGATTTTTAATTTTTATTTTGAAACAGGGACTCACTGGGTTGATGAGTCTCACTACTTGCTGAGGCTGTCCTCGAACCTGCGATCCTCCTGTCTCAGCCTCCCAAGTACTGGGATTACAGCTGTGTGCCACCACACCCGGCTTGGAAAATAAATTTTGATTAAACTGCAGGTCTTAAAAGAAAACCAATAGCATAGGGCTGGGGGTGTAGCTCAGTGGTACAGCACTTGACTAACATGCAGGAGGACCTGGTTCCAACCCTGGCACTGCAAAATAAAACAAAAAACAAACACTAGCACTAGTATTCTGTTTCCTTTCTTAACTGTCTTACACTATTATCCCCGTACAATTAATCTTGAGGAATATTTAATGTAATATTGGCAAGTAAGCTTTAATTCAGCTTCAAGTTACAAGTATGTGGAAGGTACCTTTGCATATTTGTTTGTGGTCCTAGGGATTGAACCGTGGTCCTGGGGATTGAACCATGCATGCTAGGCAAGTGCTATGTCACTGAGCTACAACCCAATCTTTTACAAAATCTATTTTGAAGGAGACTCTTGCTAAGTTGCTCTGACTGGCTTCAAGCTTGTGATCCTTCTGTTTCAACCTCCTGAGCAGTTGGAATTACAGAGATGAGACATGCCCAACTAACAGTGAAGGTATTTTTATATAAAAAAAATTGACAAAAATTAATAAATGTGAATTGAAAAGTCAAAATCATTAGGTTGCTTATCAGATCAATGAGAAATAGAATGAGATTTTATATATATGTGTGTCATATAGATGCTCAGGGAAAAGTAAATTGGATCTAACTTAAATTGAATTTAGATTCCTTTTTTTTTTTTTTGAATCAGAGCAGTATGTGCAATGTACAAGCAGGTATCCATGAAGGACAAACACATTCTAAGGTACAAAGTCAGATGAGTCAGACATGGGAAAAGCACCTCTTTTCAATATTACTGAAGTGAGAAAAAGCTGCCCAGGACATAACATGCATAGGTTATATTCTTCCTCAGGGCCCACGCAAAATAGTGGTCTGTTTTTCAGAGCACAGAAGTATCTATACTGAGCATTTAAAATATATTTAAAGCAGACGATTTTTTTTAGAAAAATTATTTGATAGTAAAATGAAAATGTTATCATTTATCTCACAGAAAGTTTCTTCAGACATTTCCACATGTGAAATAACAATAAAATAGTAGAGTATTAAGTTAAAAGCTATTTCCTATCATTTGATAGTCCATGTAATATAGGCAACATTTACATATTGATACTTTTACATTTTTAAATAAATTAATTGCATATTAAATTCTGCTCCTTGCCGGGCGTGGTGGCACTTGTAATACCAGTACTTGGGAGGCTGAGACCAGAGGATTGGGGTTTACGGCCGGCCTCAGCTACATAGTGAGGCCCTCCGCAACTTAGTGAGACCCTGTTTCAAAATAAAGAGTAAAAAAATAGGACTAGGGGTGTAGCTCAGAGGTAGAATGCCCCTGGGTTCAATCCCCAGTAGCATGAAAAAAAAAATTCTTCTCCTTAACTTCCCTGTCAAATACAGACAAACAAATTCTTTTCTTAAAAAACTGGCACTAGAGATTGAATCCAAGATCATTCTAAGCTAAGAGCTATACCCGTAGCCCTTTTTTATTTTGAAACAGGGTCTTATTAAGTTGCTGAGGGGCTCACTACATTGCTGAGGCTGGCCTCTGACCTGTGATCCACCTATCTCAGCCACCCAGATACTAGGATTACAGCTATGCACCACACCTTGTGGTGACTACAAATTCTTGATATAGGCTCCTTACAATCAGACAGACCACAATAACATATGATTTTATGTAATGTTACAGTATCAAATCTATCTTTAAAATACTTTAATAATTTAGTAACTATACCTTTCAATGAAAACCTTATTTTCAAACATGTATTTCCCCAAGTAAAATCATTAATATGAACAGAAACAAACCAGTTTAAATAAACCTAATATAAGAAATTAGGAAACTCCACCTTTGTAATATTACATCAATGTTCATTCTACATTGAAGACAACTATAGTACCGGTGAGCAGAGTACAATGATCATAGGCTAAAACATCAATTGCGCTCAAGTCCTTGAGTGGCAATGTGACAGAACTGCTGAAAGTATGTGCTCTGGATAGGAGTGACCAGGATCCAAATTTTGACACTTTCTAGCTGTGTGACAAGTGACTTCACCCCTCCCTACTCCTTGAATTTCTAATCTGTAAAATGGGTCTGATGGCATTTAAACTTCAGAGTTATTGTGCAAATTAAATGTTATTACATGGCAATGTTTAGTAACTGACAGAGTAAGCATTCAAAATAAGCATTATTATTACTACTAGTAATTCAGTTCTACCGATAACTGGCTCATTATTTACTTACAGATCAGAAAAGAATCCTGTATTACAAGAACTATGGAATTCCCTGAGTTTTCAAGTTTTACTATCATATCTCTGACTTCAGTTTGAATTTGAAAATTTCTAAGCTTTTCATTCTATCATTAATTAAAATTCATGACTCTGAATGGTTACCAGGTAAAGTATGAGTTTATGTAAAATGAAAAATACGCTCCCCTTGCCCCCCCCCACATACAAACAACAACTTACTTTAAAGCAGCTTACTACATAAGTCCCATACCTAATACAGTTCCAATCTTGTTAGTTAGGACGGAATCTGTCTGTTCAAGCCATCCTCCACCACTGAGTCCTTCTTTGAACTTGATGAGTATAGACTGATTACTCAGCAGGACAACAAGAATCCTCATGGCTGCCGTCACTGTGGTGGAATGCAAGTGCTCCTCCATAAACATCATAATCCAGTCAAAGCCAAGTGTCTTGACCAGTTCTTCACAAGCTCTATTCAAAAGCAGATGAATTATAAAACAAAATTATTTCAGGAATTAGAATTTTAAATTAAAATGAAAAATATGACTGAGTTTCATTCCTGAGAAACTATAAATTTCAGGGTTTAAAAAAATATCTATATAGAGACAGTCCAATTCCTTCTTTTGCTTGATGTGAATCAACTTGTGATAGGATAGAGTACCATCAATTCTAAAAAGATTTTACTTACGGCAAGTTAATGCTTGTCTTTTCTTTAGATGTATAAACTAGTTTTAGCAGGATATCTAGAAGCCTATTCCTCAAAAGTATGAGATTAGCAGATGCAAGACCTCCAAACTCTTCTTCAGTACCTAAAATGAAAACAAATACTTTAAATACCCTTTCAGAAAAACTAATATAAAATATCCAACAGGGTTCTTTAGAATTTCACTGAAAAATAAATCTACTAGAAAACATACTACAAGTATTTTCCATTAAAGTTAACAAGAAAACTGTCAGTTAAATCACTTAATTTCTCTTAGAACCTTGAAAATTATTCATTTAATCTGACATTATTCAAACTAGTAATAATAAAGGCTTTTAGCTCTCTTTTACATTAATATTCCTTTCCCATCAACAGGGGGAGAGCCATCCAATAAAGACCATATGAATAAAAATACTAAGTTACTATAGGCTCACAACCTCCCAGATTTTTATTTTCTAGTTTCTTTCCGAAGGACACAGTTAAGTCTCCAGATTAAAAAACTAAAAACAGAAAGCATAAACTTATTCAATAAATACCATAAATAAAGGAAAGTCACAACCACAGCATAGAACAGAGGCAGAGGCACAGATATGCACAAGAGAAACTGGAAAAGAAAGGGGAGAAGACAGGTGCTCAGAGGTTCTCAGTGGATAGCTCTGGAAACTTGTGGCTTAGGCATCACAGCCCACAGGTCCAGGCTCTCCCAGCCTTGGAAGAACTGTGGGGTAATTAGCGACAATTTGCACTTCCCTTTGTCAGAACTGAGACTCAGATCGAACTTTATCATGGTTATAACTTTTATTTGTTTGGGCCACAGACTATAAAACTATCTTTTAAAATGCTAATTTAGTGCTCTATTCATTATAAATGCTTCAAGTTCAGCAAGGGGAGCTCAATTCCCTCTTCTCACAAAGGGTATTGGCTGGTAATTTGTAATCATCTTATCGAAAGCATACCATTTGATAGGGTTGTAAGAGTTCAAAGAAAATCATGTAGGTAATATGACTATGAGATAATGTAAAAGGGTAATAAATAAAGCTGAAAGAATAGGGTCATCCCTCAGTATCCATGGGAGACAGTTCCCAAACCTCTCACATACACCAAAATCTACAGATGCTCAAGTCTCTTAGATAAAATGGTGTGTAGTATTTGCAGATAACACAACCTATGCAAACCCTACTGTATACTGAAATCATTTTTAGATTACTTAAAATACCTAATACAATGTAAATCCTATGCAAATACTTGTTATTGTTGAATAGAATTATTCAGGTAATAATGACAAGGAAAAAAGTCTGTATGTGTTCAGTTCAGATACATTTTTTTGTTTTCTGAATATTTACAGTACATTGTTGAATCCATACATGTAGAACTCAGGGATGTGGAGGGCCAACTCTGTAAGACCTGTGAATTTAGTTACTGAGGTCAATTTAAAAGGTCCTTTTAGTGCTTTTCAATCAACTTTCCTGTCCTAGAATAATACATAATCAAAAATAAATGGGCACAAAAGAAATGTGCGTTAAAAAAGTTGTCATGGACTCAGCGCAACTTATGAAGTTATTTCATGACTTATGAAATTAATTTTATATTATACTTACATAAAATGATTCTAGCAAAATGTTCTTTCCCCCAATGACTAGGCAATACTTAATAGGGAAACAAAAATAATAGTAATAGGGATATAATTCACTTAGCAAGTATTAAGTTTCTGAAGACATCCAATCAAATAATGCTTCAATTATAACAGAAGAGCTCGCTAGTTATTATAATAGAAGAGCTCCCTAGAAATATTGCTATGGATGCTCTAATAATAGGAAATATTTTATCTTTAAAGTAAAATTCACACCCTATTAAATTTTGTAAGCAAATGTGGTACTTCTGCATATTATATGGACTTGATATAAGATAAACTGTGAAAGACCAAAAAAAAGTAGAGAGAAAAGTTATGTAACATTACCACATATAATTCAGAATTAATTTGTATCAGAAGAGAAAAGGGTACAGTAATTAATTACTACCTTTCCCAAATTCCAGGATCAACTCACCAATGTCAAGTTTCTCTTCATTATTTATTTCCATAACTACAAATTTTTCACAAATTGCAAAGGTTGGCAAAGTAGAAGAAATAAACTGGCCAAATCTTTAAATAAAAGAAAAAAAGGTTACACATTTTATTTTTCTTTTCCCAAAAGAAACAATATGATACAATAAAATGAAAACAAAATGGCACGTTTTACTTGAAATTTTATGGACCTTTAGATGATTGTATTTGTTTTGCTTTCACTTGGATGAACTCCAGTAATATTATAAATAATAATGTTTTAAAATATAGAGAGAATATAGATCTTCATAGATACATGTTCAAATGTTCTAATATTATCTGTGTGGATTCTCTGTAGCCTAGTGGTTAAGAATTTGGGTTTGAGGAATAAGGTAAGGTTAACATCCTGAATCTAACCTTTCCTTTCCTTTTCATTTTTGGTACTGGGGATTGAATCCAGGGGCATTCTACCTTGGAGCTACACCCCAGCCCTTTTTATTTGTTTTGAAACAGGATCTCACTAAGCTGCTAAGAACCTACAATCCTACTGTCTCATCCTCTCAAGTACGGGGATTACAGGCGTGTGCCACCATGCCTGGCTCTGACTCTAACACTTTAGCCATGTGACCTGGGTCAGGTAGCTTAACTTCTCTCTGGGCTTTCATTTTTTTCATTTATAAAGTAGGGGAAAAAGTGAAAACTTTGATAGATTTTGGTGATAATTTCAGCAAAGTGATCATTATAATGCCAGGATAAGTTGAAAATAAATGCTGATAATGATAATTCTCCAAATTCTTAGGTTCTAATTTTAAATGTTACCAAGTTAAAAAAATGTATTTTCAAAGTAAATGCATATAAAAGTGAATGGTTTATAAGGTACACAGATTGGAAATTAGTCTTTTGAGAACAACCTAATAAATGTAATTTCACTTGGTATTATCTGGGAGACTACATGAGAAGTAGTGACCAAGTCCACTGTAAGCAATTCTCTACTAGAAAAATACTTTGAGTAGTTTTTCTTCCATTTTCATTTTTTTTTATTTCAGCAAAAGAATACATCATATAAAAATCTGAATATGCAACAATAAAGTACCATCACCTATTTGAGCAAGATCAAGCAGAACAGCAGTAGCATGTCCACTAAGGGTATGTATGTGTGTGTGTGTGTGTGTGTGCGCGCGCGCACGCGCACCCACATGTGTGCTTGTACACATATACCCGAGAATTAGCAGGGCTTGAGAAAGAAGACTGGGGACTGAGAATTCCTACACTGAATACTTTCATGTCCAGGCTAATCAATCTCACTAGGCTAATTCCCACATTTTTTTTCTCACCAATATTCTATAACTCACTGGTGGCAACAATTGGCTTTGTTCCATAGAGACAAGATCCTGAGGGGCTGAATGTTTTCCATGCTTTCAAAATATCCCAAATGATAATATTACAGACATTATTTTATAGGCAAAGTCACCAGTTACATCCATCTCATCCATCTCAACCTGACTGGCACTTTTAATTAATAAAAAAACAAATACAGAAGTTTTCACTACCTGAGTAGATCATTGCTGTTGGGGAAACCTTGCAGCAGGAAGCTCAGTACATTACTAATAGCAGCAATAGTAGGTTGGGATAAAGACATATCTCTAAGAGTCAGCAGCAGCTTTGGAATTAACTGGAATTCCCTCATTAGTTTGGCGTTCTTTGAAGCTTCACTGTAAGAGAAAGAAGATTTAATACCTGGTGCTATCATCGTTTCTATAACTGAACAACCAACTATATGGGTATTAACTAATACCTGGACTCTGTGAGCAGTTCAATAAAGTGTTCAAATAAGGAAAGATGCAGTTCATATGGAGCATGGAGCCAGACCTATAACACAAATGAAGAAGAGCAGTGTATTCAAAGTTAAAAAAAAAAAAAAAGCACCAAATGCCAAGCCAACAAAACAAATACAACATATTTCATTTACGTAATTGACTGAATACAATCACTTTATTAATTTTTATATTCTAAAGGTATGTGTAATTGGTATCCAGAATAGGGAGGAGGGGCAGAAACTGATAACTCAAAAATTTCAAATCTGATGAAAATGATAAATTTACAAATCAAAAAATTCTAAGCAGAAGAAATATAAATAAGACAAGGAAGTGATTCACCTCTTTTATTATTATTATTATTATTATTATTATTATTATTATTATTATTATTACTAGACACTGCAGTTTGAACTCAGGGGAGTTCTACCTCTACCCTATACCTCAGCCCTATTGTTTTATTTTGAAACAAAGTCTCACTGAGTTATTGAGGGCCCTGCTAAAATACTGAGGCTGGCCTCAAACTCAAGATCCTCCTGTCTCAGCCTCCCAAGTTCCCAAGTACTGGGATTAAAGGTATGAACACTATGCCCAGTTAACTGACATCTTTAATATGTAAAATAAATACCAATAGTCTTCTAGAGTACATTCCATGTAAAAATATTCTTAAAAACATAAGAAAAAAAAAAAAGACTTTTTTCAAATGGGCAAATTCACCAGCAGACTTGTAGTGTATGAAACATTAAAATAATTTATTTATTCAGGCAGAAGAATTATATGAGATGGAAATCTGGATTTACAAAAATGAATAAAGAATGCCATAAACACCATATATGTGGGCAAATAAAAAAGTTGTTAAAATGCTTTTTAAAATAATTGATTATTAAAAGCAAAAATAATAGAAACTATTGTGAAGATTATGAACATATAGAAATAAATGTATGAGAGCAGTGGTATAAAGGATGGAAAGGAAGAAATGTTCTGCTGCAAGGTATTTGCAAGGTACAATGCACTTCGAAGACAGAGTGAAATTTTTGTAGTCCTTATTATACACTCTAGGATAATTACTATGTGAGAAAATGTGTGCATGTTATTACAATTATTTATATTTGTGAAATGGTTGTTCTAAAAATGAGTTAGGAATTAAAGACTACTGTGGTTTGGGGTAATAAAAAATGCTGTGTGAAACCATAAAGTATGTTATGAAATTAAGCCAAAATTTGCTTAAGTAACTCAATTTCTAATGTGTGAATATTAAATTTTAATCATAAATCTGAAACAAAAGAATGTGTTACTTATCACATGAGAACAAGGCTAGATCAGGTGAGTAAATCTCAGTCCTCCCATAATCCTTTCTGCACAACTTCATCTCTATGTTTTCCCAAGTATTTGTCTGCTTCTTTTTTTCTTCTAATGAACTGAATAAACTCCATATTTTATTGTTACATCTTTAACTACTAATATAGTAGTTGGTTCCAAATTATTCAGTTAGTGCTTTCTAAAAGACTGATAGCGCTGGGTATTAAAACTTTGGATACAAAGCTGAAGAATATATACTTATTGTGTAGGAAATGGAAATCACTGAAAGTTATTGTGTAAGTGATATGCTTTGAAGAAAAGAATGAGATGACAAAGGTAGATGGGGTAGCCTGAGGAAAGGCAGAAATAAATGAGAGTCATCCTAGAAGGTAGGAGGAGAACTGATTAGGGCTGCAGCAGTAGAGAGAAAAGGAAGACTATATGAAATGTGAAAGTAGAACCACATGACTTAGTGTCAAATTCTTTATAGACAGGAGGAAAAAGAAAGCTGATTTTATAATTTTGAGTCTAGGGAATGGTGGTATTATTAATAGAAACAGAAAAGTTAGAAGAAAGAACTAATTTGGGGAGGTATGCCAAGTTCAGTTAAGGTATTGCTGGGACATAAAAATGGAAATGTTGAGAAAGAAGCTAGGAATAAGTCTGGAATTCAGATGTCAAGGTTACCGACTTAGATTTAGTGAACTCCACATAGAGATGAAGCTGCGGTGAGAGTGTGAAGCAAAGAACAGAAGATGATAAAGAGGAATGAAGGTGGATATCTTTATAAAAAGTAATAAAAACCTTATAGCCAGAAAATTATATTAAAAGTAGTGAGAAGCTGGCTAGTGATGCCTGAAATCTGGGAAGAGATGTAGAAGTTATGAGAAGGAAAGGGACTAAATCAAATGCTACTAAAGATCTGAGGATACTGAGAACTGAGTACAGGTTGTAGATATTTATTTAGAAGGAAGATGCTAATAAGTTTTAAAAATATAATTTCAGTAAAGCAATTAGAGCACATGGTCCACTTTCTGGGGATTCCATAATTTAAAAAGCAACAGAGGGCAATGATGAGATAGGACCAAGCATCACAGTTGCAAACACTAGGTGCTGGCACCCTCCTGGGTGGTAGGGACACAAAGAAGAGGAACACAGACATGTGTGTGCGTATACATCCCTGTGCTTGTATAGTCTAGAGATCCTACAGGTTCCCAGGTATATCTCATACAAATTTATTATGCAGTGATTAATACACAAAGTGGTATGAACAAGTTGTTAAATGGACAAAGGATATGGGTGTTCCCTTGTGTGAACAGGGTGGAAGCCTCTATAGGTAATAAAACAGCAGAAAAGAAAATCTTATTTTGGCAAAGTGAATGATATTTTACCATGTAGCTGCTATTAACCAAAATTTCAAATGTGGATTCCTCTATGTTGTGGAAAAGTTTCTATCATAATTGATGGAAATGTTTGCCACTTGGAATACCAGTCACAACAGTGAATCAGCTATTGTAGGTATGTGCCTTGCATCATTTAATTTCTATAATATTTAGAGTAGAATATATCTGCAGAAAAGGAACCCTACCATTATTCTATTTTTGTATTTTACTAAATGATGTATTATTACCATAGACAATGGTTATCAGAAAAAAAAAGTGACTTGGTTTGTTTGATGGCCCCATAACATTTTATCTATTTTTGAATAATTTTCTATTTCACTGTAAAAGATTGCTATGTATCCTCATCATAAAACTACAGACATTTAAATACATCTTAAGAGATAAAATACTTTACCATATTATTATACAACATAAGAAATGGATTCATTGACTATATATTACCAGTTTGTGATTATATACATACTTCGAAATCACAAAGAAGGTCTTGGAAAGCAGTTGAATTTGGAATAATGGAGGTCTCATGCCCACTATCAACAGTTCCCACCAAGGAAAATGTTAGATGGAGGATATGACTGTTAAGAAGAGAACGTTTCTTCTTCAGCAGCATTGCCAGCAACTGTAAGAAAGTAACAACAAATACCTGCTGATAAATCATCACATATTATATATATATATAAGTGTGAGAACAAGAAAATACTATGTAGAGCAGTTCTTGAGACTTATGCATCAATTTTTAAAATTTTTATCCTGTCAAATAACATTGAAGAAAATCTGAAAAAAGAACTATCACTCTTTTAAAATATCCATTTAAGCCGGGCGTGGTGGCGCACCCTTGTAATCCCAGCATTCGGGAGGCTGAGACTGGAGGATCCGGGTTCGAAGTCAGCCTCAGATACCTAGTGAGGCACTCCGCAACTTAGTGAGACTCGGTTTCAAAATAAAGAATAAAAAAAAAAAAAAAATAGGGCTGGGGGTGTAGCTCGGAGGTATAATGCCCCTGAGTTCAATCCCCAGTACCACAAAAAAAAAAAAAAAAAAAAAAAATCCCCTCATATATTAACCCTTTCAATTCCCACATAAATCTTTAAATCGTTGCGGCTATCATGGGCATACAGTTTTGTATTCTTTTTTTCTACATAAAAAGATTTTTTCTTTTGCAACTTAGTATTTATAATTACAATCATAAGGCTGGATGATACTTGATGGGGTGGTTATAGTTCAATTAGTCATTCTCATACTGTTGGTAAATTTAGATTGTTCCTATGTTTTCATGGTGAAAAATGCTGCAATAATCATTTTGAAAGTGTTGCAAAACAAGATGCTTATGAAAACAAAGTATAATTAAATCTACACAACTCAGTAAACAGTATATTCACTACCTACAAACTAATTACTAAAGTTGTAGAAGGCAAATGCCTATTTCAACCATAATAGAGGGATTTAATCTTGCTCCAGATATGTGTTTCAAATTACTTCTAACAAGCAATTTTCTGCCTAAATCCGGTACAGATTATGTATACAGAATGCTGCATATTTTTTAATTCCACATGGGTTTTCAGGAATAGCAATGGCACACTCATTCTGTAGTGGCTTCACATCTCCTGGGTAAGCGAGGAGCTGAAAGATGACAGAGTGTGAGGTGGAAGGAAGCCACCAGGAAAACAGGGAAAGGCTGGATCTATCACTCACCTGGCAGCCTCTCCAGCAGGGGTCATATGACCCAATTACATTTCATCCCCATTTTCAGAAATAAAAACAACATCCAACCAGGCAAACTTGATCTAAAAATACAGTTGACTTTTCATGCCTATGGGTTTTACATCCACAGATTCAATCAAGGTTGTATAAAAAATATTCAGAGAAAAAAATCATGTACAGACTTTTTTTGTCATTATCTCCTAAACAATATAGTATTAACAACTATTTAGATAGCATTTACATTGTATTAAGTATTATAAGTAACTCAGAGATAATTTAAAGCATACAGGAGGATGTACATAGGCTACATGCAAATCGATGGCATTTTATGAGACTTGAGTATTCACAAATTTTGGTATCTAAGGGGGGGTCCTCCAACCAATCCCCCATGAATAGCAAGGAAAAACTGCATATACAAATGGATCAAGACTATATTGAAAGAAATGTAGCCTAATTTAAAGATGTAGTAAGACTAGATGAAAAGGGAGAAAAGGATAAATGAAAATAAAGAAAAAAACCTCATATTCTCATTTGACATGTTATTTTCCATAAAGCTACCAGCTTTTTAAGTTTATGTGGACAACATAATTCTTCCAGAGTTAGATAAATATGAATAATAAGAAACAGAATATTCTCTAAAAGGAGAGACCCTCGAAAGCAAAGAAGTTGATTTAACTGAAGGGGTTGGAGGTGGGGGGGGGCACACTAATGTATATCAAGGTCACTCACTAAACTGAACTTGAGAGGGAGGGAGGGCGAGGGAGCAGGGTGGGAATTTGGGGAAGGGGTCAAATGAGAATTGTGAGCACATATATCGTTATCAATTTGTACCTAACAAAGATGTATGCTTACAATGTATGAATAAAAATAAAAATTAAAAAAATAAATAAACAAAACAAAACAAAACAAAAAACCCCAGAATATTCTCTGAAGTGAAGTGAAGGCACAGCTTTGGAGTTACAAACCTGGTAGCCCTTGATTCTTTCCATTTCTTTGCTGGCTAGTGGGTTGCTCTTGACCACACAAACCAGGGCCTTGACCGCTGCATATAAGCCTTCCACATCTGAGGCCATGGCCACTAGGCCCAGGATGGCTGCAGCTCCACCAATGTACTGCAAAGTAGTGGCAACAGGCTTAGGGACAAATGTTCTTACTCCTGATTAAAAGACAGTGAAAAATAATTAAAATAAATTCCCCATGTGAACAAGAACTGAACAAATCATCTTAAGTAGATTGTGAATATAAATTTTATTAAAAAAAGTATTCTGTCCTAAAAATAAAACTCTAAAAAAACCTCCTAGGTTCTATTGGGCAACATACTTAGGTAAATGCTGTGAATTGGGGAAGGAGTCACAGAAGCCACTCTGGAGGGGATGAAGAACTTTGTATAGATCAGCCAAGGGAAGCACATTACAATTATTATTCAAGGCTTCTCCTTGTTTGGTAATCCAAGTAACAGTACATTAGTGATTCCAGAACATAACTTTGTGAAAACACAGTCCTGAAACTGTCTCTATTAAAAAAGTGTGTATACACACACACCTATATTCCTAACATTTTTTCAAAATGACATTGTTTGAATGTTACTTGCCTACTCATCAGGATGAAGCTTTCTTTTGTTGTTTTGTTTTTTGTGGTGTTGGAAATTGAACCCAGGGGCATTCTACCTTCAAGATACACCCCCAGTCATTTTTATTTTGAAACAGCATATCACTAAGTTGGTAAGGTTAGCTTCAAACTTCTGATCCTCCTATCTCAGTCTCTCAAATAAATACTGGGATTACAGGCATGTACAACCAGGCCTGGGCAGGTTATGGTTTGGAAATATAGAAATAGTTGGGCATGGTTGGGCACTTGCCTATAGTCCCAGCTACTTGAGCCCAGAAGTTCGAAACC
Source organism: Graphiurus murinus (assembly GCA_004027655.1). NCBI lineage: Eukaryota > Metazoa > Chordata > Mammalia > Rodentia > Gliridae > Graphiurus > Graphiurus murinus. The sequence continues at coordinate 21,872 of PVLC010003894.1, read as the reverse complement.
AGTCTAGGCAACAGAGTAAGACCTTGCCTCAGAACAGCAACATCAACAACAACAACAAAAGATGTATACATACATATGTATATATAATTAATATGTATTTTATATTTTGATTACTTTGGAGCATTTAATTTTCAAATATTATGGCACTAGATTTTGAAAACTATTTCTAAGGTAATGAGGACCAGTATTTTTAGTCCATAGGTAAGAAAACTGAAGTTCATAGCATTTAAATGTCTGGCCTAATATCACAGTGACAGATGAGGAACTACAAATTAAACCTGTGAACTCTTCATTCATTCACTGCATTCCGCTACATCTCATGCTGCTGTATTTTTGGAATGGACATAGGGAAGTGCTCAGTAAATATTTGTTGAATTGAATAGAGGAGAACTACCGTGTGTTTTACTGTAAAGAAAACTGTCTTAAGAATGTAGTATTATCAAAAGAGAAAACAACATTAGGATCTGTAACATAACTGGGAACTGGGACATTAAAAACTACTAAGAACTGATAACCATCTTGCTGATAGGATTTGGACTAGCACTACACTAACTTTTTATTAATCTAAAAATGAACCAATATTATATATTGGTTTATACATTAAAATAAATAATCACTGGCTCTGAATTTTCCATGGCCTGACTGGATTATATCTGGAGATGCTAACTGACCAAAAAAGTGAATTGTTTTTAAGCAAACACCATCATATAAGCCTACCAGCTCTTAACTTTTATTACAGTTAGCTTCACAGAGCTTAGACCAAGAAGCCCATTTCTAAATTAACAGAACTCATGGACAAAATCATTGCTAAACCAAATCATAATCAACAGTTGTTTGGATAAATTTTATTCCTATTGTAGTGCTGAGGATTAACCCTAGAGCCTCATGCATGCTAGGCAAGCACTCCACCACCAAGCTACACCCCAGCTCCAACAGTTCAGAATTTCACACTTGTCCTCACATGTCATTTGAAATTTACTGAAAAATTACACAGAAGCATAGAGACAGTGTTCATCAGTACTGACAAGAGAAGGAAACTTAAAGATATTTTATGAAAGGTTATGGCTTTTAAAGTTGACTGGAATGTGAGAATGTTACATTAATTTCTAAGTATTACAAGAGTATTGCAGGTCAAGCATTATAAAACATGAATTTAAATATCACTCCACAAGTGAGGAAAGTGAATGGACATGTGAAGGCAAAGGAAGACATCTGGAACAAAAAAGACAATTGTACTCACCCAAGTATCCAATCAGAGTCGCCCCAATTGTCCGTGCAGGTCCATTAAGATGTCCTGCTGAATTGTGTATCAACTTCACAGGGGTGGCATTCTCATGGGAGGAAATGCCTAACTGAAGAAGAGGAAAATAAAATAAAGTGATTATAGAAGAACAGCCTGACTGTTTTTGATTACAAAAGAAACAAACTGTATGACTGTTAACATTTTCTTTCTCTCTTCTTTCATCAGAATATTTTAAAAATGAGCATTCAACTGGGCATAGTGGTGCACACCTCTAATCCCAGTATGCAGGAGGCTATGACAGGAGAATCACAAGTTTGAGCCTAGCCTCAGCAACTTAGCAAAACCCTGTGTCAAAATAAAAACTTAAAGGGCTGGTGGTAGAGCTCAGAGGTGGAATGCCCCTGGGCTTGATCCCCAGTACCAAAACAAACAAACAAACAAACAAACAAACAAACAATAAATAAAATATGTATTCATTTTCTTGAATGTATAAACACTGTCAAAGAGTGGAAAATCTTCAAAAGTAAGTTAAATACAATCTAGTAAGAGAAGATGGCTAGGGAATCTTAGGACACTTCTTCAGGGGTCTTTCTGAATGATGCTTTGACATGGTTTGTAGGTTGTCATAATTTAATTCATATATTCCTGATCAAGGAATATAATATTAGCTTCACTTCAGACCCAAGCAAATGTCATTCATATGAATTATCCAAGGGCTTAAAAATTAAATGTGCATATATAAAAGTATCACATTCCTTTATGTAGGCATGTACACATACAGAGATTTTCCACTAGAATAAAAGAAATATAAAGGTAGGAATTTACTTTTCTTTTATTGCTCTTTGCAGAACAGAATGGTAGCTGGCACATAGGTGATGGATTAAAAAAAAAAAAAAAAGATGCTGAGTGATAGCTTTAAAAAATAGCAATTTTAGGCTGGAGATGTGGCTCAGTAGTAGAACACTTGCATAGCATGCTCCAGGCTCTGGGTTATTAGATATAGAGAAAAAATGAACCAGTTGTCAAAAAAATATTGTTTTCTTTGGTTCGGCTTCTCAGTTGCCAATATAAATATGAGAATTAATATAAATCATGTACTCAGAAATTCTTGCTTTTCCAAAGTAAACTAAATATCTGAATATATTTTGGCCTAAATTAGGAGACAGATAAACCAAATATAAACAATACACGAGGGAGACAATATGAAATAGACTGAAACATGCTAATTGGAGTCTAAGAATAAAAGAAGAAAAATACAGCATGCAGGAATAATTACTGAAAATTCCTCAATTTACAATTCAAGAGCTTCACTGAATTCCAACCAAGATAGAAGGTTTTCAAAAAGCCTCAGTGTATTATATTCAAATTGCTGAAGACCAATGATAGAAGAAAATTTTGAAGATAGCCAGAGAAAAATAAGTTGAAATACTTGCATCAGAAATTAGAAGGACAAGAAGACAGTGGAATAGTAGAACATTTGAACTGTTAATTAAAAAATGCACTGTCATTGCAGAATACTGTATCTAGAAAAATCTATCCTTCAATGATGACGATTGTACTAGTCCTCTACTGTTATAGTATCAAATTATCAGCAAGTTAGTAACTTAATATAAATTTATTATCTTACAGGTAGGTCTGAAGGTTGGAAGTTAAAAAATGGATTGCAGTGGGCTAAAAACAAGGTATTGGCAGGGCTACCTCGTTTTTAGTGGCTGTAGATGAGAATTCAATTCTTAACTTTTTCAGGCAACCTGCAGCCAGCAAAGGTAGGTTGAGTCCTCTTATCACATAGAATCATTGACTTATTGCTCTACCTTGGTCTTAAATTTAGAAGGGCCCTTGTAATTCAACTGTGTCCATCTGGATGTCTAGGATAATTTTCCTATTTTAAGGTCACTCAGTAACTTCAATTCTATATGCAACCTAAATCCCCTTTCTCCATATAAAGTAACATTCACAGGCTCCAGGAATTAGGAGACGGATGTATTTTGGGCCTAAATATATCGAATATATTAAAATATTAAATAAATAAATTTCAAGTAATTATAAAATAAATAGAATAAAAAAATAAAGCCATGAGAGGCACTATTTTTAGCAGCCACTCATAATGAAGCTCTAAAGTAACTTCCCAGTGAGAATGAGCCTTCCTTACTGGGCAGTCATTCTGCTTACTTGTTTAGCAATGGCTTTGCTGTCCAACTTGTTATATGCTTTCCGGATTCTTGCCACTGTCAAGGACGACACAGAGAGTGCATAGAGGCCGAATGACATCTTTTCCTCTGGAACCAATGACACAGGAGATGGGATAACACCTTCAGATTTTGCATCTTTACCTACAAAAGAAGGATAATTCTTTTCAAAAGCATCAGTCATTTCCCCTATCCTAACTCAACTTTAAAAAATTCTTACTATCATTTTTAAGTGGGTGGATTTGAAAATCTTTTCAAGTAAAATAAGGAAGTTAAATTTAAAAACCATTTTATTTAATTTTCAACTCTTCATTTTTTTTAAGTAGAAAATAGGAAAAACTAGGCATAGAGTTTTACATATCAAGACTAACTCTTAAAGTACACTTACCAAATAGCATAATGTAAAGGAAGAAAAAAATTTTGTATTCTAACAAATGGTAAAACACTCCCTCCTAAGTTCAAAGGAAAAAGGGAAAGAAAATGAGTGGAATGCCTGTGAGCCTTGCAGCACTAGATCTTCTCCTCATGCCTTCATCTCCACACTCCTCTGGACAGCACAGCAGAGTAGTGAAGAGCACATGCTTTGGAGCTAGATGGCCTACATATGAATCTTGCTTTATCACTTAAAAGCTAGGTGATTTATATATCTCTATGCCTCAGTTTCTTCCTTTGCTAAGAGATGATATGATAGAATCCAACTCAAAGTGTTTTGAGAAGAATAAATGAGCTCAGGACAAACGTGTCCTTCATGTGTTTTACCTTATTTAGCACATGGTACACGCTCAGTAAGTGTCAGCTTTTATTATATATTAGGTAAATCAAAAAGATTAGTAAAAAGATAGATTACTTAGTCATAGCTTTTATTACCATTTACAATATATTTGTCCTAACTCTTTTGATGTAGGTAGAATCAGAACAAGGAAAAGGAAGACACCACTTAAAAAGGGTCTGACAAAGCAATTTCAGCATGACACAATTCTTTGATTTTATTATTTCTTTTGAGAGAAGGGGAAACAAAACATGATCTGCAGGAGTAAAGGGACAAGGGAAAATGACATTAATTGGTCTAATCTATAAAATATGTGTGTTTATTGGATCTATTTGCTCTTCCTCTAACAAAAATATCTACACTTTAAACTGCTTCATGTAATAGGTTAAAGTACAAGAAGAGAACAGGGTTGAGGTTAGACTCTTAGAAAATATATACCTAAATCTTTGTGCCCATAAGAGAAACTGGAAAATGAGTGGTAATGTACAATGACGAAGAATCAGGAAAATGCAGTATGATCAGAGGAGGAGAAAAATTTAAATAGGAGTTCTCAGTAGTATGCTATTGAAGAAAATAAGAAGAGAAGGCCTCTTTCCTGGATAAATGTATGTATAGCCTCACATATGCACATGCATCCATCCTCCATGAGTTCAGCCTCACACAACTTCAAACACTAAGAATGAGTTACTCACATGGCATACATACAGCCTGAAAACTTCCAACATAATTTGGTCCAAGTTCATAAATGGTAGTAATATTTGAAGGAGGTAAAACTTCTTCTAGAAAATGGGTGGGTCCCAGGCGCCAAACCAATGAAGCAATCTGGCGTTGCGCAGGTGGAGTACCAATGTAGGCATAGACTGTGCTTACCACTGGGGGATTTACAGAGCCTGAACCCCCAGGAGTACTGTGAACATAATGAAGCTACAGAGAAGAGAAAAACAAAGGTGTGAGAAGTAGAAAAACATTTTCACCTGGAAACTAACTACTTTAGCACATATACATGTATAAGTGTGTATGTGTGTGTGTGTGTGTATGTGTGTGTGTATGTAAATTTCTTATTATTGGGGACTAGAGATTAAACCCAAGGGTGTTCTCTACCTCTGATCCACACCCCCAGGCCTTTTTATTTTTTATTTTGAAATAGAGTTTTGCTAAGCTGTTGAGGCTGGACTCAAACCTGCAATTCTTCAGTCTCAGCCTTCCAAGCTGAGAAACATGTATATTTTCATTATCCCAACTGTCAGGTCAGGTTGGAAACTAAGGGCAGGGCAAGAGTTTGAGATTTGTACTGTGCACCAGATATAGCAATTGAAAAATGTTATCAAATTCTCAAGGTAAATTATGTTAGAAATGGCAATAATTATATATAGAGATGTAAATGCCTGATTGTTCTGCTCTGAAAATTTAGGGTTGATATAAAAATAAAGGCTCCTACTGTGGAATTCAGGTAATCTTGAAATTAGTTACTTTCAATGTAAGCCTTCTAATTAAAATTATTGATGAAACATATTTTAAAGGGCTAAAGTATTAATGAAGTTTCTATAAAATATATTCATATTTTAATTTCCATGTAAAATATTAACTATTATTGATTGACATTCTCAGTTTAAGTTACACTTTTGCTTGCCAAGATACCTAGATTATCAATCAATTCATTTATACTAAATACATAATTAGGTAGGGTATGAGATAAGGCAATTAAGTTACTTCTTATACAGGCAGCTTTCATTTAATGGAATGAGGGACATTTCCACTGATCATTTTGTCATTACATCATCCCAGCTTTAAATTGCACCTATCAAACTATATATAAATGAACAGTCCCTGTTTTTAGTGGGAACTCTTGCAGTTTTTCCCCCATTTAATATGATGTTGGCTGTGGGCCTATTGTATATTGCACAGAAACTGAAGGGTTATATGTTTTCTCTAATATGCACAAGCTAGGGAGTAACTGGGATATAAGAAGGACTCTAGACAATGGAGAAAAAAACCTCAGTGGAGCCAGAGAGGTGGTCTAAGGGAAGGGGAGAGGGAAGTGAGGTTCATTAATGAAAATACTACCATCAATTATGTGTACATATGTGAAAATACCAATGTCAATCTCAATATTCTGTATTGGGAAAGGGGGAGATGAGGTTGGGGGGGTCACCAAGTGCTGTATGCATGTATGTCATTGTCAACATGATTTACATTATGATGTGAGACTATAATGTACCAATAAAAGCACATTATAAAAAAGTATTCTCTCAAAAACAATACATAAATGAACAGTCCCTGATGATGCTCATAATATGATTGTGAAGACCAACATGTGAACTAAATTTGACTTAACAAGACTGTGACTACTCACAGAGACAGTTATCATGATGATGATGATGATGATGATGTAAATATAAATAACTCCTACATCTCAATTCTAGAAGCTGGGGCCATTTTTATTTTCAATGTTTAAAACAGAAAGAAACCTACTAGAGAATCTATAAATGCATCTCAAATGTAATCATGCATACAAAGAAATTAATAACTCCTCCCATAGAATGCATTTTAGGCTTTATCATAATGAAACATAATTTTATAATAAAACATGATTATCATGAGGAAGAAAATATATTCATAGAAGCTGCTATTTTCATACAAAAGAACAAATTTTGACTTGGTCATTCTTTCAAGTGATACCACTCTAAGAAGAAAACTGCCTTTTTGGAGTTGAAGAATTGAGAGCTGGCTAGCTAAGTTTCTGAGTTCTAGAGAAAATAACTACAAGTTGAGTTACCCCTTATCCAAAATGAATGGGATCAGAAGTATTTCCAATTTTGGAGTTTCTTCACATTTTAGAATATTAGCATAGACTTTACTGGGTTAGCATCTCTAATCCAAGAAACTGAAATGTGAAATGCAATAAAATTTGAAACTTTGAGGAATCACGTTGGCACTCAAGAAATTTTGGATTTTTGAGCATTTCAGACTTTTGCATTAGGGATGCTCAATCTTTGGCAACATTCATCCTGATTCAGGTAATGGAGCATCACCTGAGTTTTTGCTGATTATTTCAACTTTCTTCTAGATTGATAATATACTTATATCTAGAAGATTGTTTATGTATACCTACAATTATTATCAGTTACTAATCTGGGTGATGAAAAACAAAGAAAAAAACAATCTCGGCTCTAAAGAAATACAATCTTCTGGACTAAATTAGAATGGCACCAATGAAGTGACAAGATAGTGTATACAAAGTTTATTTAGGCATCCTTCAACTTGTGTCTCTATTGTGAAAAAGAATTTAGCAGTATGGCTGAAGGGCTGACATAGAACCCTATAACTCCTCCTTCCACTCTATTCTTCTTTAATAAGGTGATATGAATTAGTCAGCAACATGACCATAACATTTTTCAAATGAGTACTGAAGGTCAACTTAAAATTAAGAGAGTATAATTTTAAAAAAATGTAAGATAGAAATCTTAAAATACTTCTGTAACCCCCTCTCAAGCTATCTTGTAAAGTGGGTGTACTGGCAAGTAGAATATGCTTACCTTTACAGTGTTAACAAGCTGTCCGTCAATATAGAGGGCTGCAGTACTGTTTTTCAGCATGCCTTTGCTCATTACCAAAACCAGATGATGCCACTGTCCCTCCACTATAAGCTCTCCACATCGAAAGCGAGCACAGCATGGGAGAATCTCATAAAAAGAGGATTCTTCACTAAAATCATCAACTAAAATAATGGGAGGAAGACATATAAAACTTTTGCCAATATCTTTTCTATTCTGATAATGATTTATATCTACATCAGCAAGTCTGACTTAAGTTACCACAAATAAAATGATGTAAATGAAGATAGCCTATTCATTTGATACCCTTATCTACAGTAAGAAGTCATACCTAGGTTTTATGCTTGCTTTAATCTGCTTAAGATACATATAATTAAAATAAAATAAAAATAGCAAATGAAATAAAAATAAATACAATAAAACAGACAATAAGATAAAGTTATGATAAACAATAAAAAGATAATAAGTGGGATTACATTAAACTGAAAAGGGCAACTTACAGAATGAGAGAAATATGTACAAATCATACATCTAATAAGGAGTTAACCTCAAATATATACATGGAACTCAAATCAACAGTTATGAAACTTATAGTTAAATTAGAAAATGGGCTAAGGAATTTAATAGACACTTCTAAGAAGGCATTCAAACGGCACAAAGGTATATGAACACATGTTCAACATCACTAATCATTAGGGAAATGCAAATCTCCCAGGATAGTTATTGTCAAAAAAAAAAACAAAAAGTAAGTGTTGGTGAATATGTCTAGAAATAGAAACTCCTATGCACTACTGGTGAAAATGTGAACTGCTTTCCTACAATGATATAGAAAACAACATAGAGGTTCTTCAAAATATTGAATATAGAACTATCATATAATTCAGCAATCCTACTTCTAGGTATTCATCCAAAAGAATTGAAATTACAATCTAGATGAGATCTTACATTAGCATTCCTGTTGACAGATGAATAGATAAAGAAAATGTGGCATGTACATACAGCAGAATACCTGTCAGCCTTAGAAAGAAGAAAATGCTGCAGCATGTGACTATGTGGATGAACCTTCAGGGCACTAGGGGAAATAAGTCCATAAGGTGATTTACAAAGAAATGGAATTGAATGAGCTAGACAGAAAGTAGGTTCAAACAGATTTGATACATCTAGAATTATGGACAAATGAGGTATACGGGGAAAAGATAAACATATGAGGGATGGGGATGTTAGCTCAGTGATAGATTACTTGCCTAGCATGTGCGAGGCCCTAGGTTCAAACCCTAGCAGTGAGGGCATGAGTGTGTGTGTGCAAACACACACTGCCCGCACACACACACACACACACACACACACACACACACACACACGAAGATAAACTTAAAACAAGGGTGAAGCAAGGAATTTTTCCCTTTCCTTATCAACAAACTAAATCTTGAGTACTGAGGAAGATATTACTTTTAAAATTTTGAGTTTTACTTTCTGACTTAGAATTAAACTCAGGTATTTCTAGTACTGAATGATATGTCAGGATATCTTAGTGACTCAACTGGTTTTTGAGAACTCTTAATTTCTAAGGCATCATACTTTCTTACAGCTCTTGAGAGAATGGATCCTGGAGTACTAATGTACATGTGGCTTTCATTCTAATCATACATGGAGTACAGCAGATTATATTTAATGAAAATGATCCAGAGGTAGAATATCCTTTCCTAATGTATAGATACATCTTTACTTCTTTTGATTAACTTTTCAATTAAATTCTATCATCTCTCCAAAATCTCCATTATGATTGACTTTCTCACTGTCTTCTTCTCAGGTCACCCATTGTGTCTCACACATTTCTATGTTTCAGTAACACCTGCATACCTAATACATGCTCTGCACTGTTTCAGGTGGCAGAACTATCTTGATCACAAACACAATAATTTGTCTGTGGGAGGCTTACAGTTATAGCACAGTAGACAGATGAAAGCAAAATAAAGAATTAAAATCAGAAAGGTGAGATAACAGAAAAAGAATAGTACACAAGGGTTCTGACAGTGGACATAGACAGGAAGGGAAGATTCGAGGCTATTAAAGAGGGAAACTATAGTAAGATAGCGAAAGGGGGTAGTATTTTCAAGGCTGACTCCCAAGTTTTTAGCAGAGCTACAAACTAGAGGTGGAGGTGTCATTTATCAAGATAGGAAAAGAGAAGGAGAGGCAAGTTTTATAAAGAAGAAATGTTAGAAACTGAAATGTTTACAGGAAGATGATGATTCATATGGAGACATCTAATATGCAGTTGGAAATATAAGGACCAAGCTTGGGACATAGATAAATAAAAAAAATTGATTTCGTATGGTATAAAAAGACCTAAAACCAACACAAATTGATAATTGTGTTTCCTCATGAAGAGGAGAATGGGTACAAAGACTAAAGGTGAAACCGGAGAGGATACTAATTTTAAGGGAAGATGGAAGAGAAAGCCACTGAAAGAACTTGCAAAAGAGAGGTCCCAGAAACTGTGAAAGAACAAGAGTGGGTATCCCAGATGTAAGACTGAAGATGGTTTAATGAGGAAGAAGAAGTAAATAGGTCCAAATGTAACAAGGATAAAAGGAAGTATGATAATGAGAGTTTAACTATGCAATTAATTAATTTTTGCAGCACTGGCAATTGAACTCAGGGCCTTGACATGCTAGGCAAGTGCCTAGTCACTGAGTTACATCCGCAGCCCTGATAATGAGATTTTAAAGTACTAACTATACTAATGCTTAGTTCTGTGCTAGGCAGTATGAAGAATACTAAGACAAGAGAGCTTACAATCTAATTAAAAAGCTAATTCATATTCAATTAGTATTTATGTGAATCATTCAACCACATGTGAATCAATGTGATATTATTTTATTTATTTAGATAAAAGAACAAAAACAGAAGATGTTAAAATCATATACAAATGTTTCTATTTAGAGAAAAACCAATGAGTAAATTGAGATTCACATCTAATGTTATTTATGTCACTCAGGGAGATCGTCATGAATGCCTGGAGTGTGAAGTTCTGTTGTAAGGGAATGGCATTACAATGTAAGGTAATGGCATGTTGGAGAGAACTGGGATTATAAAATGGTTGTAAATTAAGTCTTAAAGGTAAGAGATGGATAAAGTAATTGAAATGTTAGAATAAACGGTAGGCAGGTGCTCAATGACTATGATTAAAGCAGAATTTATAGTAGATGGTCATCCTTATCAAAATATATGTAATAAGAATACTGTTTCCTAGCTTCCTGGTTCTTGACAAAAGATGAGTCCTTACTTGGTTCTCCCTCTACTGTTTTCTGAGTCTCACTTATTTATTTATCATTGGTGCTAAGGATTAAATCTAGGGAGATTCTTCCTCCAAGATATACTACCAGCTCTTCGTAATGTTTTATTTTGAAACAGGGTCTCTAAATTACTGAAGGTCTCACTAAGTTGCTAAAGCTGGCCTTGAACCTGTGATCCTCCTATCTCAACCTCCCAAGCACTGGCATGCATCAAAATGCCCAGCTTAAGTCTTCTAAAAGAGACTTAAAATTCACTGGTAAACAATATTAAAGGTTTCATATAACCTGTTCTACGTTATACTAATTTAAGTTGGAACAGAAGTATCAGTTGAACCTTAAAAATGAACATATTTGAAGTTCTATTACTTTTAGATTCCAAAGAGAAAACAGAAAAAGACAAATACTAACCGTAATTCTGGAGTAGTTCCTCTTTAGTGGAAACAATCAGAGACCGATCTTTTGCTGACAGAACTATGGCAAGGCACACGTAATGCTGCTCAGAAGAATTTGCTCGGCGCACTATGGTGAGGAGTCTGACAGGGTGATTATTAGGAGGAGAACTGAAGTGTTCAATACAAAACCAGCTGGAGTAGCTTAAGCCAGATGGAGGAGGAAAAAACCTTTCACCTGAAGTAAAACAGCAAAGTAACAGTGAAAGAGTTTGTTTTGACTTATATTTACATTTAAAAAGAGGCCAACCAAAGCATATAAACTCTAAATAAAGTTTTTCGTTGGCGGGGGGGGGGGGAGTGCTATAAGGAAAAAGAAAGTAATATTTACCAGAGCCAATGCCACTGACCACAGCCCCATCATTAAGACATGTTGCGACAGCATTGTTTGTAGGGGCATTATGAGGGGCCAAACTAGGTAGAAACAGGCAGCTATTAAAGAAAAGACAACAAATGTATTAGAGATCAGCTATTTCTTCTCTTAACACCATGGAGGTACCACAGTGAAATAAAGTGCTTGTATAGAGTGTAACTAGAGATCAAAAATAAATATGGATGTTTAGTGAAATCCTATCTTTTAATTATCTGAAAGTATGGATCAATAAACTTTAAAAGTCATTTTAAATTTAAAAAAATTTAAAATTATCATATAATTTGCATATATGTTTACACAAACATATAACCCCAATTAATGCATTAGAACAATTCCACCACCACATAAAAATTTTCCTGTGCCCCTTTCTACTCACTCTCTCCTCTTAGCACTGGTCTGATGAGTTTTTATTATTCCCAACTATCTATTGTTTGAATAACCCATGACAGTATTCTTAAGATACAGCTGAGTTAGACTGACGCATAAGAATTCCACAAACAAAAAATATATAGACATAAAATTTATTAGCAGTCTAATAACTAAGAGATCTCACTATTAGTAAAAATAGAAAAATAACAATGAAAGAATTTGTGCTGACTCATGTTTATATTTAAAAAGAGGCCAACTAAAGCAAATAACCTTTATGATCTCGCTCTGAGATCTATTGGTGTTTGTGTCTATTTCGAGGTAGCTGGACTTCACAAACTTCTGAATTCCCTATGGCTTCTTTATTGCTGCTTGTGCTACTGTAGCCTTTTCTGTCACTTGATTTCACCTGAAGTGACAGTCACTGAATATTTATAATGTATATGATACTATCCTAGGTAATTTGAGGGATAGAATGATGACAAAATCTGGTCAAAGAACGTTATATATTATCTATACATTTCATTAACTATATCAGAGCTTGGCAAACTTTCAGGAAAGGGCCTGATGATAAATGTTTTGTGCTCTGCGAGCTGGGCCAGTCTCCATCATGACTGCCCACGTCTGTTGCTCTAGCACCAAAGCAGCTATAGAAAATACATACATAAATGAGCATGGTTGTGTTCCAATAAAACTTCACTCACAAAAAATAAGGCCTATGAAACCTTACTAACAAAAATAGATTTGGCCCATCGGCATTAGCTTACTGACTTCTTATTACATGGATTTATTTAACATAAAAATAATTAAAAACAAATGTGAAAATCTTAAAAGAACATGCTCATATTCCACCCAAAGATAACTACTATTAATATTTTAGAATATTTCCTTCCAATTATTTCCTTTAAATTCATATCTATGTATCTTCATTTATCTACATCTTTTTATATCTGTATCTAGTACTAGCAATTAGCAACTGTTTTATTATATCTCATAATCATGTGTGTCTGGGGTTTTGACAGGGTTCTGTGGGCATTTCTTCCTCTTCTCACATGGTATCACCTGAGGTCACATAGTGACATTCCCTTGGCAAATGGGCTGGTTTGCAAGATTTGAGATAGTTTCCCTCACTTGTCTAATGCTTATAATGTTTGCACTTCTACAGGGATGGCTCATAAGAACTATTGGGCAAGTGAAGTACTTCTACTCTCTCTGGAACTTTCCATGGGGCTGTTTGAGGTTCCTTATAGCATGAGACTGAGTTCAAAGAGGAAATGTTCTGGATATGGATTTGTGTGTGTGTGTGTGTGTAAAATATATGTCTATATAGACATAAAATACATATCTCTATATAGTTTTCATATACATATAAACTTGATTCAAATCAAACTGTATACCCATTTCTGAAACTTATATTTGAACTTTAAGATCCTATTATATGCATTTTCCTGTCCCACAAAAATTTCTTGACAATTGGATTTGATAGCTGCATAATGTTACATATTTTACAACATAATTTCTTTAACCATTAACATATTGTCACACAAAAAAATAATAAAATTTTGATTATTAATAATATGTAAAAAAATCAAAGAACTCGAATCATTTAAAAATATATAGTATATATCATAATATGTTTCAATCAAGGAGATTGAAAACCAAAGATCTATTTGCAAAAGCATAAAATAATAGAATAAAGCAACCTTGCAATTTCCTTACCCAAAACCTTCAAGGGATGTGTCAAATTCAACAAAAGCTGGAGTAACTGATGACCCATGAAGTCTGATGTCATGTGGGGTTGTCATGGAGACCAGACATTTCACCCTGGTCAAGGGTACAGTACTTCCTTCTGCAGATTTTACTAGACTTTTGCTTATCCGGTAGTGGTTATCTTCATGCAAGCTAAAAACATTGTCAGAACCCAGACCTTCCAGAGATGTGATCATACTATCTGTAAGTCAAAGAAAATCTCTTGGGGAAAATATCATGTAGAATTTTACATAACTTTACATGGCTGATCTGTTTTTAAACAGCACTCTTTAATTTCAATATACAATAATTTTCTTTTTAAATTCCAGGTCCATCATCCAGGATAAATGTATTTAAGTTCCTTTTAAAACTTAAAACAGCTTGTACTTTATGTTCCTTTTTAAATTTAAATAGTCTGTATTTCTTTTACTTAATACTAAAGTCCTATACACATTGCAGAAATACTGGGAGCTACAGATTACAAATAAGAATAAAAATCATCAATAATCACCACTGTTAGAATGTAATTATAAACCTTGGTTAATGATTTATAAACTGTTATATTTTATTCCCCCAAACTACTTTTTATTATTTCTCTTTGAGAAGAAAGCAAAATATTATAGAAGTATTATAACAGAAAGAAACAGGTCATTTTTCTTATGAAAAAATATCAGCAATAAATAGCAGCAACTTCATTTCTCATCTTCTCCCTATTTTTAATTCTTTTCTTACAACTATTGGAGTTAAATATCCAAAAACAAAAGTACTTTTAAGGATTCCTCTATGTACACAAATGGTAAAAATTTCAAGAAAAAAAAAGGACAACTGTTACTCAAACTTTCAAGGAATATATCACAAATGCAAGATGAACCACAGGAGTGTATGTATCTACTTTCCTCTTATATGTGCTTGACATTCAGACAACCATGAAAATACTTTGATATTCTCTTGGGTAAAGGAGTTAGTTTTGTTTCTACTTTTAGCAAAAGAAACTACAACTTGATTCTAAAAAACTAAAATACAATAACAATAACACTAAAGATACATAAAAGGCTGGGGATGTAGCTCAGTGGTAGAATGCTTGCCTAGTATGTGCAAGGTCCTGAGTTCAATCCTCAGTATCACCAAAAATGAATGAATGAAAGGAAGGAAGGAAGGAAGGAAGGAAGGAAGGAAGGAAGGAAGGAAGGAAAGAAGGAAGGAAAGAAGGAAGGAAGGAGGAGGGATAAATAATGCCTGAATCTCTTTGACTTCAGAGTTCTCACTGGAAAATGAAGGAGCTGATCTAGAAGATCACTACTGCCTTTCAAACCAGCCTATGTTCTAATAATATTCTATTGTCTGTTTCACTAGCAATGATCATCTCAGCCTATAAAAAGGCTGATCACCATGGCTAATAACAAAACAAAATTATTTATTAAGTAAAAACTGAGCCAAGTTCCAGAAGTAGCCTTGGGAGGAAATCTAGTACAACTGGGCTCCACCTGCAACACCTTCCACACAGTTCTCGAGTGGATGTAGTCTGAAGCTTTCCCTGCGTTCCATGACAGAATGGTAGGCAGTGCCTGTATTCAGTTAACTCCTTAGGTTAATCAGCCTAATGCAAAATCTTCTTGGAAGCTTCTCAGCAATACTGTCACATCTCTTTCTATGAAACTATCATCTTCATTTCCAACATGTCTGCATTTCATTCTCTTTGAACTCATTCTTGCCATTGGACTGGAGGGTGTCAATGTGCACGTGAACAACTATCTAACAGCTGCCTTCTGGTTCCAGGACCGCCGTCTTCCTAAGAGCATCTCCACTTTACTCCAGAGCTACCTGTCTTCACTTCTTTCCCTACCAGGCCTACATTCCTTGGTGTATAACTTCAACTACTTTTATCAGTATTTCAAATTTCCTGTCCTCTTGGTCTTCCTGCAGAGCTGTCCTATAAATCCACACCCGGGTAATGATAATCCAATCGATGGTTCCCCTATTTGACACAGTACTCGAGGAAGGGAAACAAATTTTGGACCCCCTGAGAAAGGAATCATCCTTTCAAGCCCAGGTTTTCATTTCCTTTGGACCTTAGACCTCACTCATTTCTTTCCGCCTAACTGCTCCCATGACTTTTTCTTTTCTTTTTATAAACATCTTGAAATAAAATTCATGCCCCCCCCACATTAAAATAATTCAACAAAGGGAATGTCAAAAGTTAACTTACTTCTCATCTCCGGGTCATAACCCAGTGAACTTGATTTGTGGACCCTATATTGCTTCAGCAGTTTTTTGTCCCAGGCGCCACAATTTAAAGGACTTGCCAAACGCAAAAACTCCCTAAAAAAGAGAAGTTATTTCTTGATTGAGATTATGGAATTCAGAAATCAAACACACAAAAAGACAGGACTTAATGAATTATACTAGACAAGTTAAAATGCAAAAGAAATGCAAAGTTATTATAAAACAATATACAATGTTAACTGCATATTCACTCACCATCTATCTATATATCTACTCTGTAGTTTTCAAAATTCATTTTTTCAGAAGTTAATAAGAATGCTTAAGAAAAATGCCCAATTCCAGTAAGTCTAAAACCACTTATCACCTTATACCCAAACATAGAGATTTTCTTATGCTTTGCATTTCCGTGAAATGCGCTTTGATTACTTTCCTTTCTCTGGCTTTCCACATTCAGAAAATCAGAAAACTCTGTTGATTCTATTTCCTAAAAATATCTTGAATCTGGTCTCTCCTCTCCATCTCTCCATTCCTGCTAATATCACCCATATTGGTATTCTTGGAAGAGGTTTTTTTTAGTGGTGGTACTGGGGATAGAACCCTAGGGCATTCTCTCCCTGAGCTGTACCCCCAGCCTGATTTTATTTTTTTATTTTGAGAAAGGGTTTCAGCCAGGCATGGTGACACATGCCTCTAATACCAGTACTCCAGTACTTGGAAGGCTGAAAAAGGAGGATCACAGGACTGAAGCCAATCTCAGTAAATTATTGAGATTCTCAGCAACTTAGCAAGACCCTGTTTCCAAATAAAAAATAAAATAGGGTTGGGGTTATAGCCTGGAGGTAGAAGCCTCCTGGGTTCCACCCCTCCCCATCCCAGTACCACAAAGAAAACAAAACAAAAACAAAAGGGTCTCACTAAATTGCCAATGCTGGCCTCTAATCTGCAACTCTCCTATCTCAGCTTCTTAAGTGCTACCAGCTTGGAAAAGATTCTTCATCTTGCCCCAGCTCAATCCATTCTCCACTATAGTTCGTATCTTTCAAAATTAAAATGTACTCAATTTCACTCTACTCCTTGACTCTGCAGTAGGAGTCCATTCCTGGAGACGGACAAACTCCTCAAAATGGCAAGTATACAGTTCCACACCCAAGATGTTTCTACTTCAGTCTCCAACTTCTTTGCACTCACCCCCCCAATCATAAATTCTACTCCAGACATACTTAATTCTTCTAACTGTTGCATTTCTTTCTTACTGTGGACTACGAATCTGCCTTTTTCATTGCCAAGAATATTCTTTCCCCCACTTATTTTATATCTAGCTATCTACCTTCTACACATTATTTCTTCATTGCGATTTCTTCCAAAAAGCCTCCTCTGAGCTACTCTTCCCAAAAAGTCTGGGTGAAATGGTTTGGATTTAGAATGTCACCCTAGCCCACACAGAAACAAGGTAGCAATGTTGAAGTGGGGGCTTGGCTATAATCTCAGCAGTGGATAAATCCATTGTAATGGATTTACTGGGTGGTAACCTAGGCAGATAGGGCATGGCTGGAGAAGATGGGTCCCGGGGGTGTGGCCTTGGGGGTGACATAAGGTCCCTGCCCCCTTCCCTTGCTGGCTTGCTCATTCTTTGCTTCTGGCCTCTGTGATGTGAGGAACAGAGCCTGTGTGCTCTCCCTCTCTCCACTTCTCATCTCCAAGCTCTGAGATCCAAAAATGCCAGAACCCAAAACTTCCAAGAAAACTGTAAGCAAATAAATCTTCCTCTAAATTGTGTGGTCAGTCATTTAGATAACAGCAGTGAGAATTTTGACAAGAAATTGAGTAAGCTGTCCTTACATAAACTTGATAACACTGCTATTAAAGAACTTAATATTTTAATTTCCTACCTACCTGACTATATTCCTCAGTAGACTATACATTGTTTGAGAGCATGAACCTTGTTTTATCTGTTTACCAATATTTCCCCAGTGCCTAGCATACAGGAGGGGTTAAAAAAAAATGGATAGTTTGCATCTTCTAGATCAGTGTAGTATAGTAATGGATAAAGAATATTTCATATCTATAATCTTTATAAAATAAGTTACTTCTATTTTTATCCCAGTACTGAAAAGAATACAAGATATTATGAAGGACTAGAATATAAAATATGTGGAGTATGTCCTTCTGGTATGTGCTGCACAGAGATAAAAACTGTCCAAGAATTACACATAATAGGATTCCTTAATATCCTGTCATTTATGGCATCATGTACAAAAGAAGAACACTTCTCTGTACTGCCAATCCTCTGTAGCAGAAAAAAATGTTTAAAAAAGTCAGGTGACTTTAGCCTGTAGAGTGCTATCAGCCCATACTTTATAATCTATGGCAAGGTACTTGTACTGTCACTTGATTTTATTTTCTGAGAATTCATTCACTGTGAGAACTGAGCATGCTGAAATAGTTGGGTTTCTTTGCTTATATTGGTTATCTAACTATTTGTATAAGTTATTTGGTTTGGCAAAATAACAGTATTAGGTATGAAACAGCCTCTGTGTCTGTTTCTAATTTTAAAGTAGATTACCAAAAAGGATCAGGAGGAAATATCAATGCTATTTTCAAAGCTTTAGGATGAATATATCCAGAGATGATGAATGAAGTGAGTAGGATGGTCTCATTAATCTTGATATTATCAAGACCTAACATACTGTCTGATACAACACTTGGACAAATGTTTACTGTGAAAGTCTTCTTAAACCATCATTAGTATAGAGTCAGTTTAAAAAATTACAAAAGCTCCTAAAAGTTTTATATGCCATTTAATGAAGAGTAGCAATAGAGTCCCAAAATGGTTAGATATAAGCGTATTTTTAAAAGAAGGAACAAGATGAGTTATGTGTTAAATCCATTTGGTTATGTGATTTCAAGGAAAATATAGAAAAAAGTTTAAAACCAGCAAGTTTCATTTCTAAAACACACACAGCATTATTTCTTTTGCATTAATAATGGTTATTAAAAATACATGTGTTTTTAAAAATACATGATTCATAAACTGCGGTACATCCACACTGTGGAGTATTATTCAGCAATGAAAGGAAACAAACTCCTGATACACATAACAACTTGTATGTATCTCAAGAGCATCCACCGCAAGTGGAAAATGCCAGTCTGAAAAAGTCACATACTGTCAAGATCTTATATATATAACATTCTCAAAATTAAAGGATTGTGGAGATGGAGAACAGCATAGTGGTTTCCAAAGCTTAGGGATGGTGGAAGATAAGAGGGTGGGTATGAAATCAAGGGGTAGCATTAAGGAGACATTTGTGACACTTGGCTCCTGTGGTTGTTATACAAATTGACACATGGATACAGTAAGAGAGAATCATATGCATACATGGATACATCATACTAATATCCATTTCCTGGTTTTGATACTATATTACAGTTACATAAGATGTAACCCCTGGGGAGAACTGGGTGAAGGGAACAAGGAAGTTTTCTTCTCTATCTTTAAAACTTATTGTAAATAAGTAATCATTTAAAAATAATTTTGTAAGTATTCTTAAGAGTTCTTACATACAAAAAGTTCTTAAACATAAAGTAGATTTAAGTCCTATACATATTAAGTATGATTTCATTTTTAAAGGAAAATAAGTTTGCTTGATTCAACTGGAAGAAATAACCAATAGACAAAAAGAACTGTTTACTATTAATAAGATTTGTTTCTAAAGTGAGAACTCCTAAATCATAAAGCCTCTAGGCACTGCCAGTACTAACTGTGGTCTACTGGACATGAGAAAGGGAGTTTACTGACCTCAGCACCATAGGTTCCAGGGCCTGAGAGGCTAACCGCTCAAACATGCGCTGGAGGGGTGGGTGCAGCGAGTGGTCCTCATCAGCCAACGCAGCACTGCACCTCTGTAGCAGCCGTGCATGAAGACCGGCTTCACACATGATTTGTTGGTTTCTTTCTGTGTGCACCAGGGATTGTAAAATATTTGCCACAGCGAGTTGAAGGTCCAAAGCATGCTAAAGTCAACAAAGAAATCCATGCCACCATGGCATTCTTAGTGAGACAGGTGATAGTTTTTTCTACGTAAAGCACCCTTTTTAATATGAGGTTTCTAGATGCTTCAAAATACATTCAAATAAGTAACTGTCCTAGAGTGATACAGCGATTTCAGAACAAGGTTAGTAAAAAATTTCCTATTTTAATTGTGCTAGAAGCACATCCAGCTAGACTCTATTCCTTTCCAACTCTTGGATTCCATGACTATATAACTAATAGCAATTCTATTTTTACACAAATGGTGGGTGTAAAGTCTTTTACATTTGTGACACTTTACACTTTAGAGGCAATACAATTGTTTTAACAGAAATAGCCACCTAAATTCTAAAGTATCCAAACTTTGAGTGCCTTAAATCAAAACAGTGAGATAACCTCAACACAGTATCTTCAGCCATTTTCTTTCTATATTATTCATTAACAATTTGCACCTCTGAGAAGGATTGACAAGGGCAAACAATTTTTTTAGAATCAGAAGTAATCATTCTGGTTACAGCTGTAACACATGAATTGTGTTCTAAAGCATATATATTTACTACTCATCCTGGAAGGTAGGACTCAAATAGAAAAATCCTATTCTCTTCTTTACACCTACTGTAGTACATGATGTATACCCATTCATAGCACTTTCCTTCTTCCATGGACCCCGCTCATGTAAACATAGACCTTTCCTTTCATCATTAAAGTCAGGAAGGAGCTAACATCTCCCAGCTTACTTCTGGCTGTGTCACTGACCCAACAGAGGCCAGGAGGTCCAGCATGGCAAGCATGGCCCCGGGATGGATGATGACGGCATCGGAACTCTGGAGAGGCGACGCTGTCACATGTAGTTTCAGGTCAGCCACATTTTTTGCAGGGTAAACTGGGGGAGTTGAAACAGAATGATATGCGTGCCTACAAAGACAGAAAGGAATTACTTAATTCCAGTCACTTTCTTAGTTCATTTTCTTTCTCTTCTGTTACTTTTTTCACTCATAAGCAAAAAGTCTTATAATTTAGGGACAGGTTATAAAATATCTTATGGTTGGGATATAAAAGAGCAATGTATTAATTGTCAACTCTCACTGAGTCAAAAATAGGCAATTTATCAGTTCTTCTTGACTCTTATATGTCTTTACCATTTACTCTTTGTGTTGTTTCATTAAAGAATGGCACCTGAACCAGATGGAAAGAATAGATGAAATGACAGTGATTTGATGCTCCAGGAAGAGGACAGACAGTTCAGGTGCTGTCTGATGAAAGATCAAGTTAAATTCATCCCTCAATGAGATTGTCTTCTTTAGAAAATGCATGTGTGTAATTACATGTGTGCAAAGAATTGGTACTGCCATGTTTTTTTTTTTAAAGTACCATTCTCCTTTTAACAGAGATTCTAGGAAAGCATTCAACTTTGCTTATAAAAAAGCAAATGGGAGCCGGGCGTGGTGGCGCACGCTTGTAATCCCAGCATTCGGGAGGCTGAGACCAGAGGATCCGGGTTCGCGGCCAGCCTCAGCTACCTAGTGAGGCACTCCGCAACTTAGTGAGACTCGGTTTCAAAATAAAGAATAAAAAATAGGGCTGGGGGTATAGCTCGGAGGTAGAATGCCCCTGAGTTCAATCCTCAGTAC
>PVLC010003893.1:0-91278 GCA_004027655.1 Graphiurus murinus | reverse complement strand
CATAAGAATCGGTGGTCGGGAATTTCTTTCTGCACTCCCCGTCTTTTCCTACACCCCAGTTTTCCTCTCCCTGACCTGTTCCTGAAGAATTAAACCTGCCAGATGTTGTGAATGATATGTGTTAAAATTCCTTTTTTCACAATATCAAAGAACCTGGATTATTATTTTATTTTTGGGGTACAGTCCAAACCCCATCACACTAACAGCTCTTAACCACTCTCTTCTTGGCTAAAGGGAGAGATAGGATTTGAGTGAAAAGTAAAAAGGCCACTCTGGGTCCTGGGGAACAATGAACCCCAACCCCAGGGGATCAGGGGTGTATTAGAGAGGTTTTCCCCTCTACCAGGCCTAATTGGGACCCCAATACAGGAGAAGGAAGGAGGAGTCTGCACAACTATCACCAGGTTCTATTGGCTGGGATTGGGGGGGGCTGCCTACAAGCCTACTAACTTATCTAAGGTAAGCGAGGTTGTTCAGGGACCTCAGAAGTCTCCTTCAGGATTTCTGGAGCAGCTCCAGGATGATTATGGAGTTTTTACTCCAATAGACCTGGATACCACAGAAAACCAGTGGGTATAAATATTGCCTTTGTTGCCCAGCTGGTCCCAGACATTAGAAAAAAGTTGCAAAAGTTAAAAGGATTTAAAGGCATAAACAGGTCCCAACCTTTAGAGATTATTTGATCATGACCCAATCAAAGATAGGCAAAGTAGTGATGGCAGCCATGAGGCAGGTGGATAGGAGGACCGATGAAAAGCAAAACCCAAAAGTACCTGCCCTAGTATCTAGATGATCTCCTCATCTCCACAAAAACAGAGTAAGAATGCAAAAAGGCCACTAAGGGTCTCCCGCAAATGCTCCAAGAACTGGGCTACCGTGTTTCTGCCAAGAAGGTGCAGCTCTTCAAAACCAAGGGGCAGCAAAGCTCAGTGAGTCTCTTAAACCCAGGTACTACATCCCAAAGCTGGATCAAATTGTAAAGAATCTGGTGTCCAGATGCCAACTATGTACACAGGTGAATCCCAAAGAGGGAAAAAGGCCACCGGATGAAATATGAGTTCCGAGAAGTACACCAGGGAAACATTGGGAACTGGACTTCATGGAGGTAAATTGACTTCCCTGGATATAAGTACTTCCTGGTATTTGTGGACACATTTTCTGGTAGGGTGAAAGCCTACCCTACCAGGACTGAGATCGCTTCAATTATGACCAAGAAATTACTACAGGAAATAGTTCCTAGATTTGGGTTGCCCTTTTTCATTGGGGGTCTAACAATGGCCCAGCCTTCACAGCCAAGTTCTCTAAATTTGGCAAAGGCATTAAGTGTTAATTGGAAACTACATTGTACACACAGACCTAAAGGTTCAGGGCAGGTAGAGAGGATGAATAGGACTCAAAGAGACCTTGACTAAACTGGTCTCCAAAACTGGCGAGAATTGGGCCACTCTTCTCCCCTTCGCTCTCCGAGGGGGGTAAAGGTGTACATCATATTGGGAAGGTTTTACCTCTTTTAAAATAACTTTTGGAAGACTTTTCACCTCTCTTCCCAAAGTTGCATGATATGTCTAAGGTTAAAATATCTAACCATGCCCTTCTCAAGTCCTTACGGGCTCTGCAGAAAGCAAGGGAGGCCATCCATTAGATGTAAGAGACTCCTATTCCTTTGCTGCTGAAGAACCAGCGCACCCCTTCCATCCTGAAGACTTGGTGTGGGTGAAGCAACACTGTACTGGACTTTGGAATCAACCTAAAAAGGACCTTATCCATGATGGTGATAGAGGTCACTGGGATCTCATCTTAGACTCACCACACCCAGCTAAAGAAGGCTCCAGTGGAGGATGGCAAATGGAGAGCAACTCAGACTTCAGATCCACTAAAGATAAGACTCAAATAGGATTGGCCAGTAAATAAAGCGACCTCTTTGGCACAGTGGAGTCTGGTGTGTCTCTGTGGGTCACCTCGGAACACTATGAATCAGCGGTAATAGGGTATGAGAATAATTACATAGCACAAACAAGACACAATGACTCTAAGACCTGTGATTTAAGTATCTGGAAGAAAGGTGTTGACATCAACTGGAAGTTAACAAAGGCTTCAGGTACAGTAAATATTGATGGGGTAGAGGAGATCAGTTCAGATTTGGATATGTTAAGCTTGAGATGTCTGTAGACATTCAAACGGAAATTATAGAGTAGCAGTTGACCATACAAGAAATATCAGATTAGGGTTTAAATGTTCTGCCACCTCTCCCTAATCTTGTTCAAGTCCTTGGGATGATCATATTTCTTCCTTAGCTTCCCATGGCTTTCCTTTAGCATGTTCATGGGTTCTAATTTTCCCACCAAACATGTCTTTTATCTCATCTTACTCTTCAGAAAATCAATTATATTAAACTTTGCTATTGTTAGCAATAATAATCATGATAGCTGTTAGAAAGACTGCTATTGCTTTTTTAGAAACTTTCTTTTCCTCCAGGGTTCACAGTTAGACTGAATTTTCAAGCCTCCCTTGCTGTTAGGAACAATTATGCATCTCTCTTTTGATGAATGAGGCACTGCAAATAATACATGTATCGTTTCCAAATCTTAGGATAACTCTCTTTCACATTCCTTCACATTATCTTTCTTTTCTTCTCTGACAGCTGGTCATAAAGTATCTGCTAGTCTGTTCAGAGACCTTGGGGGATGTCAAAACATTAGTTATAAGGAGCTTGGGACCTTGAAGAATTGCATGGAGCCAAACTCCCATGCCAATCTGCATTTGTGACTTGCAGAGGAAATATACCTTGTTATGATAACTACTGAAATTATGAAGTTGTTTACACCAGTTTGCATATCTTGACTAATAGACATTGAATGTTTACAATGTGCCAGGAAGTATTTGCTCATGAAATATAGAACAGAGAGATGACTTGTATTCTAAGCCTGTATTCAACTTCCTCCAGTTTTTGCCTTTCCCTTATGATATTCTCTACTCTTACATTATCTCAATCATGTAATATATTTGATCTTATTTTTCATTCTATATGTGTTGTTAAGACTTCGGATTTTTGTTTTATAAAGGAGTCTAAGTTAACATTTTTAATGTTTAATTTCACTTGCATGTCATTTCTTTGTAGCATAGTTTGTCCCAATGTACAAATATTCAACTACTTCTGGGTCTTTTGCTCTGAAACTTTCTATCTCTTAGCATCTGTGAGACAACTATATTTTGCTAGTTCAATTTATTTTTCTCTCTCAGTACCTCTTCTATGTCTTCTTATTCCCTAAAGTGGTCTAATTACTGGCTGTCTTCTTACTAGATATAATAACTCTGGTTAGGAAAAAATTATAAAATTATTAACTCTGAAATCTAGATGTAAACCTATCTCTTTCATGCAAACTACAAATTGATATTTATAATTTTGGAAGAATAGCTCTATATTAGTGTTTGTTTTGAAAATACTTCTGCCTCAACATCATCAAAACTCAATTCATCATGTTGTCTCCAATTCAAACAGACAAATCTCCTCCCTTCTCCTGTGTATTTGATGGGAGCACTGAATACCCAATGAGTATTTGTTGATGGAGACCTCCTTTCATGCAATCTCACATAGCTCAGTTTGCCACAAAGCCTCTTCAAACTAAAATATACTATCAATTTGTTTCTCTCCATCCATACGGCTACTACCCCAATTAAAAAGTCTATCACTGTTGGTCTATAGTCTCATTAAATGTTTCTGTGGAACATTTTACTTATGCTCAAGTTATCCTTCACCCAGCTACTGAAATAATTGCAAAAATCACTCTCATAAATAACTTTGGCTGCTTTCTCAAACTTCTCAAACTCAAGTGTCCTTCATGTAGTACTGGTGTTCATGGATCTCTGCCCAACTAGAGTATTTGTTTCAAACCTCAATCCTGCCTCCTCTGCTTGATCCCAAAATATAGGTCCCATGACACATTCATTTGGTTCTTCTATTGGATGCACCCCAAATTCTTCTGTGCTGTACACATCCATAATACACCTTATATCACCTGAATATACTCATCTCTCTTTCCCATAATCAACTTACTTATTTACAAATTTGCTTATATAAGACAGTAAGTAATTTACTTCCCTTTTCCTATGAATGTTATTTTACATAATCCCATCTACAATGTTTGACTCTTCTCTATTTTGCTGAAATTCTCTTTTTTGTGTGATACTGGGGATTGAACCCAGAGGCATTCTAGCTTCAAGCTATACCCTCAGCCCAATTTTATTTCTTATTTGGAAACAGGGTCTTGCTAGGTTGACGAGAGTCTCACTACTTGCTGAGGTTGTCCTCAAACCTGTGATCCTCCTGTCTCAAATTACCAAGTACTGCGATTACAAGTGTGCGTTACCATACTCAGCTTTAAATTCTCTTTTAATCATAAAAAACACAAACAACAACAACTGCTGGTGAGGATGTGGAGAAGTGGTAATTCTAATACATTATTGGTGGGATTGCAAACTAGTGCAACCACTTTGGAAAACAGTATGGAGGATCCTCAGACGAATGGGAATGAACCTATCATATGGTCCAGCAATACCACTTCTGGGTATCTACCCAAAAGAATGGAAACCAAACTACCAGACTGATGCATGTGTATCTATGTTTATAGCTGCACAATT
Organism: Graphiurus murinus; assembly: GCA_004027655.1. NCBI lineage: Eukaryota > Metazoa > Chordata > Mammalia > Rodentia > Gliridae > Graphiurus > Graphiurus murinus. Next base: position 86,640 of record PVLC010003893.1, on the reverse strand, counting down.
CACAATAGCCAAACTATGGAAGCAGCTAAGATGTCCATTGACAGATGAATGGATTATGAAACTATGGGATATGTACAAAATGGAATTTTACTCAGCCATAAAGAAGAACAAAATCATGTTATTTGTAGGGAAATGGATGCAACTGGAAAACATTATGTTAAGTGAGATTAGCCAGTCACAAAGAGTAAAGAAGCATATGTTCTCCCTAATATGCGGATGCTAGGGAGAAGATGGGGCATAAGAGGGTCTCCAGATGGAAAAGGAGAGACCCTCGATAAACAAAGAAGTTGATTTAACTGAAGGGGATAGATGGGAGGCAGGGGTACACCCTAATATACATCAAGGTTACTCACTAAACTGAACTTGAGAGGGAGGGAGGGTGAGGGAGTGGGGTGGGAATTTGGGGAAGGGGTCAAATGAGAAATGTGGGCACGTATGTCGTTATCAATTTGTACCTAACAAAGAGGTATGCTTACAATGCATGAATAATTAAAAAAAAAAAAAAAAGATGCCGGTTGTGGCAGCACACGCTTGTAATCCCAGCATTTGGGAGGCTGAGACCAGAGGATCTGAGTTCGCGGCCAGCCTCAGCCTTAGTGAGGCCCTCTGCAACTTAGTGAGACCCTGTTTCAAAATAAAGAATAAAACATAGGGCTGGGGATATAGCTCCACGGTAGAATGCCCCTGAGTTAAATCTCCAGTACCGCAAAATAAATAAAATCCCTTAGCTTTTGAGGTCCTAATTATCTCTATTTGTAATTGTTTAAATTCTCTAATCTTTATATCCATCCATCCATCAATCCATCCATCCATCCATCCATCCATCCATCCATCCATCCATCCATCCATCGTTCCATCCTTTCTGTCAGTCCATCTATACATGCTTCCATCTATCTAAACTTGATTTAATCTATTGGCTTTGTTTCCAATCCTTTACAGGTATCTATTATCCAAGGTTCAATTTTGGGCCCCGTTGGTAATTTTCTAACCTCTCCTTAAAGCAAAGGTTTGCATCCAAAGGGTTGAAGTACAATGATTGCCACAAGTAAATTATTTACAATACTTTATCAATGTTTATGATTTATTTTCTTGATAAGTTAGAGCAAGTTTGGAATTATTTTAATAGCAATGCTACTGTTCCTCACTTGCACATGAATAGCCCCTTTTGAGAGACATGGTATTATAGCTGGCAGACAGACCTGAACATTATCATGCATACTAACTATCATGCTATTACCATTCCATGACAGTAGGGCTTTATTGATGTTTGCCATCATCTTCCTGGTATGCAGAGGATGCTTTACATGTGGAACATGCATCAGTGTCTCAGTAAGTATTTATTTGTTTGTTTGTTTATTTTTGCTCCTGAGTACAATTTTTAATATGCTTTTATTGGTGCATTATAGTCTCACATCATAATGTAAATCATGTTGACAGTGACATATATGCACATAGTATTTGGTGCCCCCCCCCATGGCTCCCTCACTTACCCCCTCCCTATACTGAATACTGAGAGTGACATTATTTTCATATATATACACAAAGCCAATGGCAATAATTCCATCAATGATCCTTACTTTTCCCCCTCCCCTTCCCCTAGACCACCTCGCTGGCTCCACTTGGTTTTTCCTCCATTATCTGGAGTCCCTCTGGTATCCCAATTACTCCATATCTTCCACATATTAGAGAAAACATATGACCCTTCACTTCCTGTAAATGGTGAATCTCACTTAACATAATGTTCTCCAGGTCCTTCCATTTTCCTGCAAATGACATAATTTTGTTCTTCTTTATTATTGAGTAGTGTGGATATTCCATAATTTTGTAATCCATTCATCTGTTGATAAACACCTGGGCTGGTTCCATTATTGGGCTATTGTGAATTGTGCTGCTATGAACATAGATATATTACCGTAGCCCTCTGATTTTAGCCCCTTTGGAAAGATACCTAGGAATGGTCCAGCTGGATCATATGGTAAATTCATTCCCAATTTTGTGAGGAATCTCCACACTGATCTCCATAACAGCTAAACTAACTTGCAATCCTACCAACAGTGTACAAGAGTTCATATTTCCTCACATCCTAGCCAATATTTATTGTTTTTTGACTTCTTGATGATTGTCACTCTGAAAGGGGTTAGATGGAATCTCAGTGTAGATTTAATTTTCATCTCCCTGATTGCTAATGATGTTGAAGATGTTTTCATGTACTTATTGGCCATTTGTATCTCTTCTCTTGTGAAGTGTCTATTTAGTTCAATTGCCTATTTCTTGATTGGGTTATTTATTTTTATAGGGTAAAGACTTTTAAGTTATTTGTATATTCTAGATATTAGCCCTCTATCAGAAGGATAACTGACAAAAGATAACCCATTCTGTAGGCTTTCTCTTTAAACTCTTGATGGTTTCTTTTGATGAGAAGAAACTTTTTAGTTTAATTCCATCCCATTTGTTAATTATTGTTTTAATTTCCTGAGCTATGGGGGTCTTGTTGAGGAATTTTCTACCTGTGCCTGTATGTTGGAGTGTTGGACCTATGTCCTCCTCTAGTAGCTTCAAAGTCTCTGACCTAATTTTCAGGTCTTTGATCCATCTTGAGTTGACTCCTGTGCAGGGTGAGAGGTAAGAATTTAGCTCCATTTTTCTATAACTGGGTAATCAATTTTCCCAACACCAATTGTTGAAATAATTGTATTTTCTTCAATGTATGTATTTGGCATCTTTTTCTAAAATCAATTGACTATAAGCATTTGGATTTGTTTCTGTATCTTCTATTCTGTTTCACTAGTCTATGTGTCTGTTTTTTTGCCAATACCATGCTATTTTTATTACTATAGTTCTGTAGTATAATTTGAGGTGAGGAACTGTGATGCCTCCTGCATGGTTCTTATTGCTGAGAATTGCTTTGGCTATTCTGGGTCTTTTGTTTTTCCATATGAAATTTAGAACTGATTTTTCTAGATCTGTGAAGAATGACATTGATATTTTGATAGGGATTGCATTGACTCTGTAGATCCTGTAGATCACTTTTGGTAGAATGGCCATTTTGACATTTATTTTGCCTATCCAGGAGCAAAGGGGAGCTTTTCATCTTTTCTTCAATTTCTTTCTTTAGTGTTTTATAATATTCATTGCAGAGATCTTTTACCTCCTTGGTTAGGCTTATTCCTAGGTATTTTATTGGTCTTAAGGTTATTGTGAATGGAATTGTTTTCTGGATTTCTTTCTCAGTGAATTCAGGGTTAACATATAGAAAAACTACTGGTTTTTTAGGTTGATTTTGTATCCCACTACTTTGAATTTGTTATCAACTCTAGTAGTCTTTTGGTTGAGTTTTTTGGGTCTTCTAAATATAGAATCATGTTATCTGCAAATGGATATAATTTTAATTCTTCTTTTCCTATTTGAATTCCTTTGATATACTTCTCTTGTCTGATTGCTGTTGCAAAAATCTCAAGGACTATATTGAAAAGGAGTGGTGATAGTGGGCATCCTTGTCTTATTCCAGATTTTAAAGGAAATTCCCACAGTTCTTCCCTGTTCAAAATGATGTTGACTTTGGGTTTAATGTACATTGCCTTAATGATGTTGAGGCATATTCCTTCTATTCTGATGTTCTGCAGTGTTTTCAACATGAATAGGTGTTAGATTTTTTTCAAATGCTTTTTCAGCATATATTGAGATGATCATGTGGTTTTTGTTTTTACTTATGTATTGATTTGCATATGTTGAGCCAGCCTTGCATTCCTGAGATGAAAACCAACAAGATCATGATATACAACTTTCTTGATGTGGTTTTGAATCGCATGACTAGCATTTTGTTTAGAATTTTTGCATCTATGTTCATCAATGATATTGGTCTGCAATTTTCTTTTGTTGAGAGATCTTTATTCAGTTTTGATATTAAGGTGATACTGGCCTTATAGATGTAATTTGGAAGGATTTCATCTCTTTTGATTCCAGGGAATAACTTGTAAAGTATTGGGTTTAGTTCTTCTGTAAAGATTTTGTATAATTCAGCTGTGAATCTGTCTGAACCTGGGCTTTTCTTTGATAGAAATCTTTTTATTGCTGTTTCTATCTTTTGCTTGCTATTGATCAGTTTAGGTTTTCTGTATCTTCTAGGTCCAATTTAGGTGGGTTGTATTTGTCAAGAAGTCTTCCAATTTCTTGCATGTTTTCCAGTTTGTTGAAAATATAAATTTTCAAAGTAGCCTCTATTTTCCTATACCTCATCAAGATGTACAATTAAAATTCACCAATAAATTTTTTAAAATGTAAAAAAAATTTTTTTCTGATGATTCTCTGGATTTCCCTACTATCTGTGGTATTATATCCTTTTAATTTTTTATTTTAACAATTTGAGTTCATTTCCTATTTCTTTTGTTTAACTTGGCTAAAGTTTGTCAATCTTGTTAATATTTTCAAAGAATCAGATTTTTATTTTGCTGACCCTTTGTATTGTTTTTTGTTTTGTTTTTTGTTCTCTATTTCATTGATTTCTGCTCTGATTTTAATTATCTCCTGCCTTCTACTGGTTTGGGGATTAGACTGTTTCTGTTTTTCTAGGTCCTTGAGGAGTGTCATTAGGTTTCATTTGGTGACTTTGTGTTTTTCTTATATGGGCACTCAGTGCTATAAATTTTCCTCTTAAAACTGCCTCCAGGCCGGGCGTGGTGGCGCACGCTTGTAATCCCAGCATTCCGGAGGCTGAGACCAGAGGATCCGGGTTCGCGGTCAGCCTCAGCTACCTAGTGAGGCACTCCGAAACTTAGTGAGACTCGGTTTCAAACTAAAGAATAAAAAACAGGGCTGGGGGTATAGCTCGGAGGTAGAATGCCCCTGAGTTTAATCCCCAGTACCGCAAAAAAAATAAATAAATTAATTAAAAAAAAAAACTGCCTCCAAAGTGTGCCGTAGATTTTGGTACATCATATCTCTATTTTTAATTCTAGGATTTTTTTTTATTTTTACTTCACCCCTTACTTCTCCTATGATCCAGTCCTCATTCAAGAGTGTATCATTCAATCTTCATCTATTTATGTAATTTCTTTTGGTCTTCCTGTTTAGCAACACAAGATATATTTGAGAAACACTACCTTATAAAACTCATCTGTTTCTAGATGTTTAATAACTCCGTAAGGATGTATGATTTGTATCTTAACTTTATAACATCTCTCAGATCCCCTGCAATCACTTTAAATTAAACATATCTAAAAGCAAACACATCTTCCAAAATCATTTTAATCTCCTCTGTTTTCCCAATTACGAAATAATTAATATTTTAATTTCTTGTTTCTTTCTCATTCCCATATATACTAGGTAACCAAAACCAACCAATTCTTCCCTGGAAGTCTTAAACTCCTTTGTTTTTGGCGCCAACCTTTTTTTCCCCCCAGTTTTGGCAATGGAACTTGGGCCCTAGGTATGCTAGGAAAACATTCTAACACTGTGCTACGTCCCAGTGAGCCTAATTCCTTTAAATCTGCATTATTGAACGTCTGTTCACTCTGTTATTAACAATACTGCATTTTAAAGTTAAACTTGAGTCCTTGAAAATACTACCCTCACCTCAAAAATATTTTGTGAATCTATGACTAAATTATACATTTTAAACTTCTATAATTTAAATGTTTACTTCTTGTAACATGACATGTATGGTCCAGCCCTCAAGATGTGCTCACACTGTTTACCAAACCTAGTACTTTCCTCTCTTTTTTCCATATATACCTGGAGTCTAGCAGCCCCTAAGCCCGACTCAAGTTTTTCCACCTTAAAAAGCCTCACCTGATCACCTCAACTCCAAGAAACAGCAACTCTCTTCATACTGATGACCCACAAGCCTTCCATTCCTAACACCCCAACCATTACATGTGGCACTTGCTCTAGAGTCCTTTGAATTTTTGTCTGAGTGTTGATGTAGGTTACTCTAGTGACTGCATCTCATGATGTAGAGATGACAAAAAAACCAATAGATATTAAACATCTCCAATGTATCAATGCTATGCATGTTATTTTCTTTAGTCTTCACAGTAGCATAATATAAATGCAGGTATTATATTGATATTCAATAGGAAATGGAATCTGCTAAGTTTCAGCTAGTAAATGGTTATTGAGGGTAAGTACTCTAGAGCTCATGCTCCTTTCTCTCTACCATGGTGCTAAATCTCTCTCACACACACATCCCTTCAAAGGTTTACTGTAATTCACAGCACACATAAGTATTACATAAATATATGTTAAATAAATTCAGGAACTTGGGGAATTATTTAGAAGATCATGGAAAGATATATAATCTATACTGACTTGTCTTCTGACGATGGTGCTGAGGGCAAAAGTGACTTCCTTATTTCATGCAAAATAGCAGAAAGAGGTCTAAGTCATCGGTTTGCTCCTTAAATTAGTTCTGAAATTCTGTTAGATGATAAAACAATATGCACTCAAAAATAAAATATATAAATTTTCACCAAAATTTTCCACCAACTATTGCTAACACAAGAAAAAAGAAGTGACACCTTTGCTAGTGGCATATCCTGGTGCAGTATGTCATTGTTCTAGGTTAACAGGAGTCAATTACATTTATTGAGCTAACTACCAAAAGCCAAAATTGTTCCAAATGAAATATAGCATATTAACAATGCCCTTCTGATTTCTAATGAAAGTGTTGAAATCTGGCATGAAATTTTTGAAAGAACCAATCCCTGCATTTCTTCCAGAAAAACTGCCAGTATATAGGCTTTTGTTAATCTAAACTAAAGGGATCTCAGTCCTTATTAAAAGCAATTCATCTTTACTAAAACAATTCACCCATTCTCATTGTGAGTCAGATTAGCAAGTAAATTTACCATTACTGGCGACCTCATACACTTTTGTGCACAAATATTTCAATTAAAAAACTAAAATTGCTAATTAAAACTCTCATTTTTATTATTACTACAAATCAAGATAGTTATTGGTATACTTCTCCCAGAATTGAATTATTTTGCTATAATTGAGATCATTGTGAAAAATAAGTAAAGTTGAATCTATTTATTTGAATCACAGAAAATAGTAGATGTATACTAAATACAACACTTGCAAAATGTAGTCTGTGCAATTAAAGGAAATTTTTGCATATAGACATATCCCAAGAATTATATGAAAGGAAGAAAAAGTGGGTATGAGACATCTTGTTGAAGGTGACTTTTGTCCTCTGGAGGAGGGATCCTATTTATTGACTCTCCTTCCAGGACACAAAATACTTGATTATGTATGGGTCAGAAAATATGTCATACAGAGGGAATTTCTTCTCTAATGTTTTACCCATTTCTCAAAAAAATTTTTTTTTTATCACATAAAACCTATGCAACAGTGGTTTGGGTTTCACTATTTCTAGGGCAATGGAAAAATACAGGTGAATCGAGACTGGATAGTCAGGTGTTCTATATTAATGTCCTGTCTTCTCACTTCCTCTGCATACTCTGCCATTTGCCTTGTCAACTTTCATTAGTTATGGTCGCTCCTTTGGATAATGGAGGATTGGGTTACCTTTCGATTATGACTTCAAGCCCTGCAGCACTCCTATTTACAAACTCTGTATGGATCCTGGACCTTCCACCCTTTTCTCTTCTCTTGAATTGTTCTTCAGATGCATACTCTGTCCTGCTTGATTCAGCATGCTAAAATCTCCAAGGTTTTGGTGCCTTTGCATAAAGTATTGATACCTCATATTCTACTTTCTCAAATGTTAAACTCCTATTCATTCTTCAAATTATAATACATTTTTTTCATGTTCATATGAAAATTTCACCCAAATACACCACTTTCTGGAATACCTACTTTAACTAGTTAAAAATGAAGGGAAAGGTCAAAATGCTTGTTTTCAGACCACAATACAATAAACTAGAAGTCAATATCAGAAAAATATCTGGAAAATCCTAAAATAAGTGAAGATTTAAAAATAAATTTCAACTAACACATGGGTCAAGGAAAATATTTCAAGAAGGATTAAAGATTACTATGAACCAAATGTGAATTAAACAAATTATCAAAATGTAGGAGATGAAGCAAAAACAGTACTTAGAGGAAAATTTATAGCACTAAAATATAAACAAAGACCAAAAATTATAATCTAATTTTCATACCATGAAACTAATAAAGGAAAAGCTAATTAAATCCAAACTAGGCAAAGAAAAAATAAAAAGATCCAGGCCAAAGATCAGTGAGATTGAAAACAGGATATTAATAGAGAAAATCTACCAACTTCAATCTCAGTACTCTGTATTGGGAAGGCAGGAAATGGGGAGATTAGGGGGAGACCACCAAGTGATGAGTGCATGTATGTCATTGTCAACATTATGATGTGAGACTATAATGTACCAATAAAAGCACTTTTTTTAAAAAAAAAGAAAATCGTAAAATGAGAAGCTGGTTCTCTGAAAAGATAAAAGTGCTAAGCATCTAGACAGAGTAAAGAAAAAAAGAGCACAGAAACATCCCAAACCAGATGATCACATTAAAAAATTAAATTATAGTCCAGTATCTCTCATGAATACAGATTAAAAAGACCTCAACAAACTATTAGCAAGTTGGTTCCAATATACCTTACTTTCCTATACACTATCAATGAATGAGTGAAACTTGACATTAAAAACAATGTCATTTATTGTAGTAAATCTAATACTATATTCATACTTAGGTATAAATCTAACAAAACATGTATAAGATCTACATGAGGAAAATAAAACTTATGAAAGAAATGAAAAATAAATTAATAAATGGAAAGATATTCAATGTTCATGAATAGAAATTTTGAATATTATTGAGATGTTACTTCTTCACAACATGATCTATATAGATTCAATGTAATCCCAGCCAAAATACTAGAAAATTATTTTTTGGATATCCACATACTGATTTTAAATTTTATAGAATCAAAAGAGCCAGAATAGCCAAGAGAATATTAAAGATGAACAAAGTCAGAGGATACAAGCAAAGGCAATCCATGGGGAAAGCATAGTCATTTCAACAGATAGTGCTGGAATAACTAGACATGCATATGAAAAAAATCTAGACACAGACCTTATTGACTTCAAAAAAATTAATTCAAAATGAACCAGAAGCCAAGAGTGGTGGTACACATCTATAATCCTAGTACTTAGGAGGCTGAGACAGAAGGATCACAGGTTCATGGCCATACTCGGAAACTTAGTGAGGCTCTCTGCAACTTAACAAGACCCTATTTCAAAATAAAAACTGAAATAGGGCTGAGGATGTATCTCAGAGATAGAATGGCCCTGGCCTCCATAAAAAAAGAAAGAAAGAAAGAAAAAAAGAAAGAAAGAAAGAAAGATCAATTAATCAATTAGAGCCATAATATAAAGTGATAACTATAAAACTCCTAGAAGTTAAGACAGGAGAAAAAGTAGAAATCTTTGGGAATGGCAATGCCTTTTTCGGTATAACACTATAAAAGAAATAATTGATAGTGGGACTTCATTAATTTTTTATTTGTTTGTTTGTGCTTAGCAGTAGGAATTGGACCCAGGGGCATTCTGCCTCTGAGCTATACCCTCAGACCTTTTTTTTATTTCTTCTTTTGAAATAGGATTTCACTAGGTTGCTAAGAGTCTTGCCATGTAGCTGAGACTTCTTTCAACCTATGATCCTTCTGTCTCAGCCTACCAAATACTGGTATTATAGACATGTGCTACCATGCCCAGTTGCTTTTATTAAAATTAAATGTTTCTGTTCTGAAAATACATAAAGAAAATGAGAACAAGGCACAGATTGTAAGAAGATATTTGCAAAAGACACATCTAAAGACCTCTTGAAAGTTAACAGTAAGAAAGCAAACAACTTGATGAAAAATGAACCGAAGACATCTAACCAAAGATAATATATGGACAGCAACTAAGCATACAAAAAAATGCACTACATCATATATTTCCATGGAAATATTAATTAAAACAATGAAATACCATTATACATCTATTAGAATGACCACCATCTAGAAACTGTCAACATCAAGTGTTGATGAGGATATGGAGCTACAGAAACACTTATGCATTGCTGGAGGAAATGGAAAATATATAGCAGTTTGGAAGACAGTTTGACAGTTTCTTATTGAATTAGATATACCCTTACCATCCAACCCAGCAATCACACTCCTTGGTAATTATTCACAGGAACTGAAAACTTATATCCACACAAAAATTAACCCATAGGTATTTATAACAGCTTTATTCATAGTTGCCAAAACTGGGGAGCAACAAAGATGTCCTGTAGGTGAATGGATGAATAAAATGTACATCCAGACAATGGAATGTTTTACAGTGGTAAAATGACATGAATTATCAAGCCATGAGAAGACATTGATAAATCTTACACACATTACTAAGCAAAAGAAATCTATCTGAAAAGTCTACATGCTGTATGATTCCACCTGAATGCCATTTTGGAAAAGGCAAAACTTTGTAGACAGCAAAACAATCAGTGGTTGCTAGAGAGTGGGGAGGGGAGGAAGATGAAAAGCAGAATTCAGTGAATTTTTAGAGCAATGAAAATACTCGGTGTGAAATTGTTATGGTTACATATACAATGCCCCCTGAAGAGCTCAGGTATAATGTTAGGGTCGTAATCTCATCAGCACATACATCTATTGTAATGGGTTTACTGGGCGGCAATCTAGGCCAGTGGGGTATGACTGGTGAAGGTGGGTCCCTGGGAGTGTGGCCTCAGGGATTGTGCTTCTGTTTCTGAATTCCCTTGCTTGTTTGTTTTCTGTTGCTTCCAGCCTCCATAATATTGAGAAAAAACCCCACTGTCTCTGCTTCCTGCCACCATGCCCTGAGAGCTACAGACCCTGGCCTTACAAGGATCAAACCTGAAATTTCTAAAAAACTGCGAGCAAATAAATCTTCCTTTCAGTCAATGTGTGGTCAGTTGTTTTGGATTATAGCAGTGAGAATGTTGACTGAGACAGGTATTCTCTATGTCATCAGATATTTATCCAAACTTATAGAATATACACCCAAGACTAAATCCTAATGCAAACTATAGAGTTTGGGTGATAATGATATGTCATTGCAGGTTTAGCAATTATAATGTACCAATGTGGTGAGAGGCATTGCTAATGGTGTCTATGCATGTGTATGAGTATGGAGTATATGAGAAAACTTTATATCTTTTTCTCAGTTTGGCTGTAAACCTAAAACTGCTCTTTAACAAATATTTTCTTTTAAAAATGCTAAACTCCAGCCGGGCGTGGTGGCGAACGCTTGTAATCCTAGCATTTGGGAGGCTGAGACCGGAGGATCCAGGTTCACGGCCAGCCTCAGCTACCTAGTGAGGCACTCTGCAACTTAGTGAGACTCGGTTTCAAAATAAAGAATAAAAAATAGGGATGGGGGTGTAGCTCGGAGGTAGAATGCCCCTGAGTTCAATCCCCAGTGCAGCAAAAAAAAAAAAAAAGATGCTAAACTCCACTTGAAAGAAAATCTGCACTCTTACATATAAAGATCAAAGTGATGCTGTTATGAGCTTTGAAATAGAGAATTTGCTATCTCACCTACAAAATACAGATATTTGATACCTATCAGTGGAGACTCATGTGGATGTACATCTCATTGCCCACAGAGTGAGAGTTAAGACAAGCCAGAGAGTTAAGAAATCAAGTCTCTCATAGAAAATCATGACTGGAATGCTAATAGAAATACAAATTCAGTCTCCAATGATGAATTGATTTTTAATCAGCAAATATGTTGACTGCAAAGTTGTACTGGTTGATTCTATCAATTAAAACCTTGGGTTAGAATGGTTTATGATTAATGTGAAGAAGGAGGAAGGAAAGGGAAATAGGTGATGTGTAGAATTTAAAAATTTAAATTTAGCAAAATACAAAATATATGTGCTTCTTCCACTGTTGGAGAAATAACCATTTCATGAATATCTATGCAAACTAATGTTTATTTTTGATGATTATATTTTAATTTATTTAGTGAGTTCTTTCATTGAAGCTTGGTTGGAGTTGGTCATTTTTGAGACATATAAAAAGAAAAACAGCTACTAGAGAATTCTGTGGTGGAGACAATTGGATGGTTTTTCCTTAATCAGGAAAACATCTTACAGTGAATCACTCTGGAGTTTACCTAGAACTATCATGGCATGTAGAGGACAATTCCTGATATTTCATGGAAGTAATACTTTACAGTTTATGAAAGTACATAAATTATTTTGCAATAGTCTCTGCCTCAAAGCTTGTTCAAAATCCCTTATAATAGAATTGCCTGTCATTTCAGGACCTATAGCACTTATTTCTTAAGAAGCATCATCAATAAATTTCTGATATTTCAGCCAGAACATGAAATAAATATAGAATTTTTGTTCAGTAGCACTCATGAATAAGCAGTGGCAGTGTTCTTTGTGTATGCAGAATTAAATGCTTTAGGAAAGATTTATCCTTGCAAAAGGATAATTTGAAGGACTGCATTGAAAAAATTCAGGCCAGTTAGGATTATAAAACTGTTTAATAATCAACAGTGATGCTGGATTGAAGGAGAATAATTAGAACCTTTAATGTGCAGAATGTCTTTTGAGAACATTTCTGGTGATTAATGCCATCATATTCATATCCAAAGAAGACTCAGTGAGTTGACAGATGACAACCAAGAGCCTTAGCCAAGGTCATGGGGAAAATGGAAGAAGAAATTCCACTTCTTCTCATATGTTCCCGAAATAGATTTACTGTTATCCTGCAATATAGTTTTGTGGTATAATTTACCCTATAGGTGTCATGGATCTAATATGAAGACTACTGGTTTTGAGAGATGCACAGACTTCTGCAATAACAACTGAAGAACACCTCCTGCCTCTGGCTTCTTAGTATTTGAGACTGAAAGGCAGTCTTGGGGAGGGAGGTTTGCTGGTTCATATCTAATCCTATGATGCTTTGGCAAGAAGTAGACAATAAGCACAGAGTCTGATAAGCAAGCCTTGAGTTATAACTCTTGGTACAAATCCATACTATATTTTCCTGAAGTCCAAAAAATCTCCAAAGCATCATCATTACCTCTAGGTACAAATGCTGTATAATGAAAGAAATGCAATAGCTAACTAAAACTAACTATAATCATATAGTCAGGAGCCAATGATTTTGGAAGAAATTAAGCCATATGTTGACATGAGGAAAAGAGATTAAAAACTAACTTGCCTGTGTGATTAGAAAACAAAGTAAAACAAGAAGAGACATGATCATGTTATTGGGAGTTGAGAACAGAGTGTCAAAGCCTTCCCCTGTTGGCAGCTTTGCTACATCCAAAGGCTCTGCTGAGCACTATTTTTCTTCTCAGTTATCGCATTATTTCACCATATTCTTTTATAACAGAATTAGTATAATCACTTTGGAGATTGGTGTGGATGCTCCTCAATAGATTAGGAATATAACCGCCATATGACCCAGCCAGACCACTCCTAGGTATCTTTCCAAAGGAATGGGAGTTAGAATACTATAGAGATACCCGCACACCCATGTTTATAGCAGCACAATTCACAATAGCCAAATTATCGAACCAAATTAGATGGTCATCAACAAAACAATGGATAATGAAAATGCGTCTATATACAATGAAATTTTAATCAGTCATAAATAAGAAAATTATGTCATTTGCAGCAAAATAGATGGAAGTAGAGAATATTCTGCTAGGTGAGATCAGCCAGTCTCAGAAAATCAAAGGCCATATATCTTCTTTCATATGTGGAAGGTAGAAAAAAATATAAAGCAAAGAGATTTCATTCAAATGAGGAGAGAAAATAGTAAAATCGTGGAAGGGGATTCAGGGAGGGAGGTAGTGAAGGGAAAAACAAGGATTAAGGAAAGGAACAGTTCAAATAAGGTTAAGTTCATACAAGTAAGTTTTACTACCAATCTCACCAATATGCATGGAGAAGGAGGAAGGGGAATGGGGAAGGCAAGCAGACAGAGAGAAATAGACCAAGTGATGCATGCATGTATGTTTGTATCAGTATGTTCAACCAGTAAAAGCATATGTATATAAAAAGAATCGTCTGACCTTGCCTCCATTTCTTCTCTCCAGTCTCTTTTAAGTTCACTGTAATCATGCTCCCCTCCCTACAATCCCACCAAAATGGCTACCCCCCAGGTCCTCTATTAACCCAATCCACGTCTGGATTCTCAGGGCCTACTGACAGGTGATGTTGCGCTCTCTTGCTTCATCAAGTGGTATAGTCTTGTAATGAGGGGGAAAAAAGATGATGTAACAGAAAAAGAAAACAAGTTTAAAAAAAATACTGTAAATAGAATGGGTAGTAAAGTATAAAGCTCATGGTCCTTAAAAAACTCAATCTCAAGTACAAAAGTCTAAATTCCAGAGAACTAGCCTTTAAAATGGTCTTCAGTGAGTCTACCACTGGTTTTTCTGGAACATTTCCAAGTAAGTGTGCAAAATATAGGGGTGGGTCTGAAGTATTTGTTTGTAACCAAAATGTGAGCACTTATCTAGAATTAACCATATTTTAAGCAACCTAAGCTGGCTTAAATATTCATGAACCTAATGGAGATATCTCCTACAGAATAAAATCACCCCATTGAAGAGATTCATCTTTGGTAGTTTGTGAAATAACCCATGTAACTGCAAAATATCATAATGTAAATCAACCAATATGCATTTTTGAGCATATATTTGGGTTAAGTTTTTACACAATTTTTAAAAATGGTAGTCATTCCCATGGGCAAGTTGAAAGAGAATTAGCAGATAGCCTTTTACATAGTTTCTGTAACAAATGAAAATAAATAATTTAATAGTTATCTTCTGTGGTATTAAAATGTAAAATGCCATAATACCTTGCATAATTTGGAGTAAAAATGACAACACATTGTGAAGTGTGGTACTTTATAACAATTTTACATAGTATTAAATTATTTACTACTGTATGCACAGTGAACCTGAATGAAACTAAGCAAATCTTTAATCTTTTTACCTATGAAAATAAAAAGGATACAATGATCTCACTTCTAAGGTTGTGAAGACCTTAAATGACCAGGAACAACAGCAAAACCATTAAGTATTTAGTTTAAATGAAGGCATTCAAATAAGGTTTCAACAAACAGTAACTGTTTCAATTATCAACATTATTTGCTTAAATATAAACTATGTAAAATTAGTAGTGTTTAGATGAAGTGATGATAGAGTGGTATTAGGGATCTATACAATTTTGTTGTAACAAAATATATGCAACAAGTCTGTTCTGAAATCATTTGCGTTATTAACAAAGTTATTTTATAGACTATAGAAACACCAAACACTGTCCAGTTCAATTAAAAATTTAGTAGGAATGGAATCCTGAATTAGTTTAATATGTTATGCAATAAAATTATAATACATTTATATACATAAAGATAATATGATGTATTTTAATGTTGTAAGCCTTTGTTGTTTTTTTTCTTTGGCATCAATTTGTTTACCTTTTAATTTAAGCAAGAATAAAAGAAAAAGATTATTCCAGGTAAGATCATAATTTCAAGAGAAATACCCATATTCTTTGGTAGAACAAACCCTTTATGTACATATTTCCTAATGTGACTTAGAAGGAAAGCATTCCACATTACTAACTAATGCACAGGGTAATCTTCAAATTACTTTTTAAAATTTCACACTAAAAATAAAAATAATTCTAAGTAGGCTTGATTTTCTCATTATAAAATACTTGGATATAATCACATTTTATACATAAAATTAAATGCCAACAAAGAAGAAAAAATCACTTATTTCTAAAATAAACCTATGATTCTCGGCATTATTCCTTAAACAACATCTTCACTGATAATTTTGTATAACAGTGTAATAATCTGTATATAATTCAAATTACAATATATCATTGAGTAGAGTGTAATTCTAATTATCAGAAGATTTCTTGACTCCTTTAATATTCACGAGCATTTAACTAGAAAAGTTTGGGGAGAGATTCAAGATGGCGTCTGAGGGAAACACCTTGCCTCAGGCGCTGTGAGCTCAAATCAAATCTGCTATAAAAGCAGCTTCTTAACAGAAGAAAAATAAAAGCAACAAAAAAGTGAAATTTGAAATACAACTAAAAAGAAAACCCAGAGAGCCGAACAGGGAGAGCAAAGGAGCCCGAAAGCGCAGTGGCGGCCACAAGCCGCGGAGTGGCAGAGGCCATTAAGGTCTACCAACACGGTTGCCCATCCAGCGACCAGGCGTGGAGAAAGCGACTCCAGAACTCCTCATCCTACCCAGGCTGCGGATCCCCACCCTTCTGGAGTGACCGGAACGTGTGGACAACCAGTATAAGCCCCCACGGGACCACCCTAGCTCACCTCTCCCTCCAGAGTGGCGACCAACTGCACCGCAAACGCAGACTGCCGCAAACACAAGACTGCTGCAAATGCAGCTTC
Organism: Graphiurus murinus; assembly: GCA_004027655.1. Lineage (NCBI taxonomy): Eukaryota > Metazoa > Chordata > Mammalia > Rodentia > Gliridae > Graphiurus > Graphiurus murinus. The sequence goes on along the minus strand of PVLC010003893.1, from coordinate 70,229 downwards.
TTGGCAGAAGGAAGGAGGAACAAAGTGGCAGAGGAGTGAACAAGACAACGAGAGCAGCTGAACAGAACCCAGGGAGAACAAAGGAGCCAGCACGTGCCCCAAACCGGTGGCCGCCATTTTGCATGCCATCATTTTCCCAGCCAGGATTCTGCCAGCAACCCAGACCATCATTGACCTCCTGCGCCCCCAGCAACCGGAGGTAGAGTAAGCAATTATGGAACTCCATACCGTAATTAAGTGGCATATACCCGCAGAATCAACAGTGATCAAGAACACCTGGGAAATCCATCTTAAGCCTGCGCCGAGGTCACCCAGCTCACACCTCCCACCAAAGCCAGAGCAGCAGGGATCTGTAAGTTGGATTGCACCCCCAGGGTGCAGAGGGCCCTATACAAAGGACAGACTCAGTCACCCCCCCTTCTAGCCATTAGATAGGAACAGAAGTGTGGGAAGAACCCAGTGCACACAGGGCATGCAGAACTTCCAGGCACACTGAAAATGCCCGGCATTTAGACTGCACTCCCACCACCAGCAAAGGCAGAAAGACAGAGAGAGAGAGAGAGAGAGGCAGACAGGCCCAGTAGAGAGCTCAGAGACACAAGTTTGCAGCAGGAGAGGCATCAGCAAAAAAAAAAAAAAAGCACTTCAGAGAATCAGAATAGAAGGAACATACCTCAACATCATAGAGGCAATATACAATAGACCCAACAAACTCAACCAAAAGACTTATAGAACTGATCAACAAATTCAGCAAAGTGTCTGGATACAAAATCAATCTTAAAAAATCAGAAGCTTTTCCATATGCCAACCATAAATCCACTGACAAAGAAATCCAGAAAACAATTTCACTCCCAATAGCACCCCCAAAAATAAAATACTTAGGGATAAACCTAACCAAGGAGGTAAAAGACCTCTATTAGGAAAACTATAAAAAGGCTGAAAAAAGAAATCAATGAAGATCTTAGAAGATGGAAAGATCTACCATGCTCTTGGATAGGCAGAATAAATGTCATCAAAATGGCCCTCCTCCCAAAAGTGATATACAGACTCAATGCAATACCCATGAAATTACCAAGGTCACTCCTCACAGACATAGAAAAATTAGTTCTTAAATTCATTTGGAACAACAAAAAGCCCAGGATAGCCAAAGTAGTTCTTAGCAACAAGAACCATGCAGGAGGCATCACAATACCTGACTTCAAACTCTACTACAAAGCCCAGTAATAAAAACAGCATGGTATTGGCCCAAAAATAACACATAGACCAATGGAGCAGGAGACTCAGAAACAGACCCACGTGCATACAGTCAATTGATATTTGACAAAGGAGCCAAAAATATACACTGGAAAAAAAAATAGCCTCTTTAACAAATGGTGTTGGCAAAACTGGTTAACCATATGCAGGAAAAAGGAAATAAACCACACTTTTTCAACCTGCATAAGAGTCAACTGAAGGTGGGTCAAAGATCTCGAAGTTAGGCCAGATACTTTGCAGTTGCTAGAAGACGGCATAGGACCAACACTTCAACACATAGGCACAGGTAAAAATTTTCTCAACAAGACCCCCAAAGCACAAGCAACTCAAAGAAAGATCAATACATAGGATTGCAGTAAACCGAAGAGCTTCTGTGCAGCAAAGGAAACTATCATGAACCTCAACAGGGAGCCCACAGAGTGGCAGAAAATCTTTGCCAGCTACTCATCTGATAGAGGTCTAATATCTAGGATATACAGAGAACTCAAGAGAATCACAGCTAAGAAAACAACCCAATCAAAAAATGGGCAAAGGGTCTAAATAGACACTTCACAAAAGAAGAAATACAAATGGCCAATAAATGTATGAGGAAATGTTCCACATCATTAGCAATCAGAGAGATGCAAATGAAAACTACCTTGAGATTTCATCTAACTCCAATCAGAATGGCAATCATCAAGAACATAAACAACAACAAATGCTTGAGAGGGCGTCCAGAGGTATGAACCCTAATACATTGTTGGTGGGATTGCAAATTAGTGCAACTACTTTGGAAAACAATATGGAGGATCCTCAGACGAATGGGAATGAACCTACCATATGATCCAGCAATACCACTTCTGGGTATCTACCCAAAATAATGGAAACCAAACTATCAGACTGACGCATGTGTATCTATGTTTATAGCTCCATAATTCACAATTGCCAAACTATTAAGCAGCTAAGATGTCCATTGACATATGAATGGATTATAAAACTATGGGATATGTACACAATGGAATTTTACTCAGCCATAAAGAAGAACAAAATTATGTTATTTGCAGGGGAATGGAGGCAACTGGAAAACATTATGTTAAGTGAGATTAGCCAGTCACTAAGAGTAAAAAAGCATATGTTCTCCCTAATACGCAGATGCTAGGGAGAAGATGGGGCATAGGAGAGTCTCCAGTTGAAAAAGGAGAGGCCCTTGATAAGCAAAGATGTTGACTTAACCCAAGGGGATGGATGGGGCAGGGGGACACACTAATGCACATGACGTACTTTCACAAATATATCAAGGTCAATTACTAAACTGAACTTGAGAAGGAGGGAGGGCGAGGGAATGGGGTGGGAATTGGGGAAGGGTTTAAATGAGAAATGTGTGCATGTATGCCTTTATCAGTTTATACCCAACAAAGGTATATGTTTACAAGGCACCAATTATTATATAAAATAAAATAAAGAAGTTTGGGAATTTTAAACAAGATATACACATAATTTAAACTATAAATATGTATATATATATATATATGCTCACACTGTGGTATACATTTATACACATATACGTATACCTATATATACATATCTACATCGTATTTATATATGTATATTTATTAGTGAAAATGAAAGTATCTGCACATATTTGTACAAAGATACAAAGATGATGGGTTTTTCCTCTTGGCCTTTCACTGACATTTCATAGAAATACACTAGTATTTGATTCAGATTAGGGTCTCATTACTGGGTGCATATAATATAATCAAGTCTAAAAGCTGTGCATTTCATCTAGCAACTCTACCCCCTGACTGTTCAATCTCTACCCCCTGACTTTTCTTCTTAAGAGAAAGTCTACATTTGGTTTCTTAATTATCTTTGGCTTTTGACTACTTAGTTCTCTCTTCTCAAATCCCTTTCTGCTTCAAATATTTTTTTTTAAGTATCTGTTGGTAGAAGGTAGCAAAAATGTCCTTAACAAAGGATTTAGAATAACTGTGTAAGGAAGAGTAAGAAGCTAAGAGCTTCTGATTCGTGTGAAGAATTCCATTTCCAATGAAGGAAGTAAAGAGAATTCTTGCAGATCTATTTAATCCAAGTCTCAGTTTTGTGTTTGGCCTCTGCTAATAAGATAAAAAGCCAGGCATGGTGGTGAATGCCTGTAATCCCAGTACTTGGGAGGCTGAGACAGGAGGATTACAGGCTCAAGATAGCTTCAGCAACATAGTGACACTCTCAGGAATCTAGTGAGACCCTGTTTCAAAACAAACAAAAAAAAAATTAAAAAGAGAAAATAATTTAAAAACAAAAAATTATTTATACCTGGTGGTATAGTTACACACACACACACCCAGATCAATTGGACTAGGCTGTCTGTTTTTTGTTTGTTTGTTTGTTTGTTTGTTTTTAATGTGTATAGTCAAACACACTAATTGAGGCCAGGTTGAATGTAGCCACCACAGTCATATCTTCTCAATTCATTTATACACCATGGCGTGCATACCCACATTTGCTTGCACATGACTGTTGCCTTCATATCTGAACTTTATCACCTGCTTTGACCTTTGTTAATCTTAATAACCTTCAGTCTTTCTTCCTGGCCTCCTCAATTTCTTGGGTCATAAGCTGTTACTGCTGCCATTTAATTCTGTGTTTATCTTTTCACACTGCTTAGATAAGACTGTTTGGGTTCCTAGTTCCTTAACCATAATTCTGACCAGACCAGACCCTGAATTCCAGTCATGTTGGTAAAATTGGGAGATTCACCTTCCCACATGAGTACAGGTAATCAGAACTGATCAGAAAAATCTCTAGATAGCACTGTTTAAGAGACAGACTGTATCTTTGAAAATTCTTTTCCTTGTAGCCTGCATCAAAGGTTTTAAAAACATCCTTAGTCTGGATAATGTTGTGTAGATAGAGCTTTCCCATTCTCTCCTCAGTATGATGTCTGGCACCAGAGGGTACTGATGACATATCTGGGAAAATATGTGAAACAGGGATAGTGTGTGTGTGTGTAGCTATACCACCAGACCCTCAGTGAACCAGGATTGAGGACATGTGCCAGAAAGAAGATGGATCCCAGAACTTAGGAACAGTGCCAGTGAGGAGATAGATCTCAGGATAGAGTCAGAGCCCTTAGAAATGAAGTCCAGGTCTACATGTGTGATGTATGTGGGGCAAGTCATTCAACCTCTCCCGGACCGTTTAGTGGTCATAAACGGAGCAAATAAATGAATAATAATGGTTTAAGTGATTAGTCCAGGATCTCATTGGGTAATGCCTGTAGCAATCTTTCTGCATGGTCAAAGGGTTGGTACTATACTGGGATGGTGTGTCTATTACCAGGGCTGGGGATGAAGCTGCTGTGCGGTTGTGACATGGTCTGCTTTCAGCCTTCCAGGACTGCAAGAGGAGGAGATGACCGTGGAGATAGGCACTGGAAGCCAAAACGAGGGCTGCCTTTCCAAGCCTGGAGGACAAATAAGCCACAGTACAGAGAGTATGGGCTTTGGGATCCTATTTATTTATTTAAAAAAAAATTCTGGCTATATCCTACCTTGTTAGTGACAGTCTAGAGAAAATAGAGAAAACCAAGATTATGATGTGAGACTACAATGCACCAGTAAAAGTATAGAAAATTAAAAAGACACACACACACACACACACACACACACACACACACACACAAAGAATAATAGGAAAAATTGGGTGGAGTGTACATGAGTTCTTTGTATTATTTTTGTATTTTCTGTAAATCTAAAGCTGTTCTAAAATAAAGGGTTATTTAAATAAGAATTAAAAAATATAATTTACTGGTGGAGGGGAGAAGGGTGGTGAGGGTGCTGCTAGGACCCTAGGCAACATCTTCTTAAGATACTAAGAACAGATGGAAACCAGCTGTGCCAAAAGCTCCAAGAATTATCTTCTAAACCAAGGGTCAATGAACAACAGCCATTGGGCCCATTCCTGTCCAACATATGTTTTGTGAATAAAGTTTTACTGGGACACAGCCATGCTTATTACCATTCTGCCCTTGGCTCCTCTTACAATTTGGCACAGAATCGAATAGTTGCAAGAGACAGTGCAACCCACCGAGCTTAAAATATTTGCTCCAAACCTGCTAAACAAAAAGTTTGAAGATGTTTGTCCTATATGTTTTCACAAGTACAGCATTAGTAGAAACATTTGGATGGCAAGGTCCCTTTAAATTAGAAGGTGGCATCATTGAAGAAAAGGACTGAGATGTTCTTAAGAATAATATACTTGTTTTGCCTTCTTTTCTCAAAGAGAATAACCAGGGATCATTGAAAAAAGCAAGTTTCTCAGTCATGCATTTTTAAGAAAGGGAGTAGGAAAACTTTGAGTCAAATGCTTGAAACCCAGTGGGCTCCAAGGAGGAAGGGGGGCGCTAGCTGTGTTTAGGAAATGTCAATGCTCACTCCGTCATAATTATTCTCTCTTAATCTGTAACACACAGGGATTTAGAAAAATGGGGACTTTTATAGTTTTTGCCTAAGAAACCTCAAGTAAGGATGATATTACTGTAAAGCAAAGGCTGATTAAAGCCAGTTGTCAGAAATAGATTGAAAGTGTATGCCAGGGGCATGTAGCATAGATCTAAGAATAAGTATTCTGATATCTCCCCTCCTCCCCTAAAATCAAAGCACAAAAGCAACATGTAATGGTAAGAAAGCACATACAATTTCCCTGAGCTGGGACATGGGGCAGGGGTGGGGGTGTTGCCGTAGGTGCACCCAGTGAGGAGCTCAGAGCAAATAGGGGCTCTTTTCTCAAGGAAGGCCAGCAGATGAGCAGAGCCAAGCAGAGAGACATAAAATCAGCCAACCCAAGAGGCAAAGCTGGGTGGGTCTGTGGAAGAAAGATATGGTTCTTGGTGTACTGAGAAGTTCATCATTGGCAAATGTCCAGAACCTCCCATCTGGACAAAGTGCCTTTTTTATTTTCCTTTAGATTTTAACAATTAACATATAAGAAAATAAAAGCTATTAGAAAATTTTTTCCTTCCTGTAACTGAACAGAAACACACAATTCAGTGTTTCCCAATTTAGAAAGCAAAGTAAATGATCAATGAGAAACAAAACAAAACAAAATACTTTCATTCTCTCCCTTGCACACACATATTCCCTTGAAAACCTATTTACCAGTCACCCTCCTTCACACCCTTGATAGACTTAGAAAATCAAAATGGAAGAATGAAGGATTAGGAGACATAAACCACTAGTGATACTAATGCAAGACATTAAAACAATAAAATGTGAGTGAGTTATTATCCTCCTTGTTATTCCCAATACAATTGAATTTTATTTCTATAAAGGACTGTAAAAGAAAATAGCACTGATGAATAAAATAACTTCAGGAAAAGAAAACTTTGCTTGTGTGGTAACAAAAAGCTGGAGCTCCAAAATTGTTCTCTGGGGACCAGTACATCACTGTCCTTGAGACCTCTGGAAGGTCAAGACTGGAGGCTACTTAGAAACCAGTGACTCGTGGACTATGTTGGGACAAATTCTGCCCAAAACAGACAGAGAAATGTATGTTGTGAAAATTCTACGTTGCTTCTTTCATGCTTATGTGGCCTCGGTGATTTCAAAAGAAATGTTTTGTGAATAAAAAAACATAATAAAAGAAAATCCTGCTACCTGACAAGGTTTCCTTTAATGGAAAGACTTTTTCATACCCGTAAACATTTGATGCTTACATCTGGTAGAGATAAAAGGAGCATATAACTTTCTTTTGGATGCAGATATTCAGATTCTCAGAGACTATATAACATGCTTAATGGAGACAGAAAAAAATGCTATAGATAAAGTTTCCGTGATTAAATTAGCACTCCACTGAAATTTAAAGTTTTATAGACTGCTTCAGGTACTTTTCTTTTTATATGGTTTTGGGGGTGTGTTTATGTTTTAATTGTAGGGCATAGCTTGTTATTGTTATTTTAAAAAGCCAAAAGGCTTCTAGATTAAAGACGAATAAAGCATTTTTTCCAAGGAGGCAACACTATTCACTTTTTATTTTTATTTATTTATTTATTTATTTATTTATTTATTTATTTATTTATTTGCGTTACTGCGGATGGGACTTGGGGGCTTCCTCCGAGCTACACCCCCAGCCCTATTTTTTATTCTTTATTTTGAAACAGGGTCTCACTGAGTTGTGGAGGGCCTCACTAAGCAGCTAAGGCTGGCTGTGAACTGCGAACCCAGATCCTCCAGGCTCAGCCTCACTATTCACTTTTTAAATAACAGACACGTAGGGAAAATCCAGCTTTCTCTTTCCCACCACCCATGAGGCTGGACTGACAACACCAGGCCATGGTCTCACCACTGCATGGGAAGTACAGCCTTCCTGGATACTTTTCCTATCCATTGGGAAGAAATTCCTTGGTTCCTTTGCCCATACTAATTTTAGAATAATAGTAAAGAATCTTATAATGTCTTCCCTTTTCTGCCAGAGAACAAAGTCCTGGCACTAATGAGCATAATCCAGTTCCCATCCCCTCTCAGATTAGGATTCCTACTGCTTTTGTCCTAATTCACTCTGCCTCAGTCACATTGGCTCCCTTACTTTCTCCCTAACACACCTTTGTGTTTGTTATTCACATTTCCCAGACTGCTCTTTCCCACATATTTGTACAGCTAATTCCCTAATGATCTCCCATTGGCTCATATCTCAATTCTCCACAAGCCCCTCCCTAAATTCCCACACCTGTATCCCTGGTCTTTCTTACCTTACTTTATCTTTTTCTGTAGCATTTATCTTCTAGCACATTACATGATTTTCTTCTTGAGATGTCTATTATTTATATTTGTGTCCCTTACTAGGATATAGTTTTCACAAGACCAGAGGTTATGCATGGAATAGTGTTCAACACATATGTGTTGAATAGTCCTCAATATATATTTTGATAATAAACTTATAAATGTATGAATACATAGTACCAGAGATGTTTCTGTGTAATGTACTAGGTATGATTAAATACGTATATGCATGGCATTATTATAGGACTATGTAATTTGCTATCTATAACTCTTAGGGGAGTGGGAGAATCATGACTTCTCATCTGTGAATCCACTATATATTTACCAATCAAACCATCCAGCGCTAGCAGCCTTTGGTTTGTCATACTGGATTTGTAATATCAGCGCCCACGTATCACATCCTAGGCCATTAATGTGCCTACTTTGGAAATTCTGAATTACCTTGAATATAAATCTTAGGTCTACTCTCTCTTTAGTGCAGAATAAAATTTTGAAATTTAATGATGATAAAAAAGGTTTAAATTGATGTAAAGGATTAGATTGTGAAACAGGACAAATTCTCATCCACTGTTAGTGTGCTATATTATGTCAATAATAGCAAGTTACATGAGCTTTGTGAGCCTTGGCTTCTTCATTTGTAATACACAGGGGCTGGAATTAATGATGTGTAAGGTTTCCTTTCTATGAGAGAATGAGAGCTAAAGTAATTAATATATTTTTCTTTTATGTTATCTGGCTTTTCATGAGCTTACTTTAATAATCTAGAGACTTCTGTGTCTGCATACTTGAAAATCCTCCTGTATACTCACAGAATCTTTGAGTTCTATGAGAATTATTTTAAATCACTTCGCAGAGTGTCTGACCTAGAAGCACTCACAGCCCCTTTGTCTCTAACCCCACCCCTTTCTTACAAATGAAATATTGGAAATCCTTAGAAGTGAAGAGACTTGCCAAGAGTCATTCACATTAAGAAGCTGAAGTTTAAGGAGGTGCAGATAAGCCTCACTGGATCTTTAAGGCTCTAGCAAATGCACAAAGCTGCCTTTATTGGCCTTTTGCTATTTCTGAAATTGTCTAAGCAGGATAAGTGACATTTCTTCACACTAAAACACTCCTAACTGAAACATAATGCTTTTCATGATGAGAACTTTGATGAGGCAGACATGTAACAAGGTCCTATTTTGAACTGAGACTGATTTTGACTAGCAGATATAAAATATTTGCAAAATATCTTCATCTTTTTAAAATGGCTACAATGATTTGGATAAATTATCTGATGTGTTTGCTAAAAAAAATAGTGCAACTTACATTAACATGTTCCATCTGATTAAGAAAGTATACTCATTTAAGGAAAAGTTTGATAGCTCTAGAATTATAAAATTTACTTTAGCTTACATATATTTATTCATAAATTGATGCCATTATACCCTATAAGTAAAAGTGAACATTTTTCTCTACATTGGTCTTCATTGATATTTGCAAATTACATATTTTAAAATATGCTTTGTGGCACAGTAATAAAAGTACAATCATGCTAAAGTTTGTTATATTACAATCATATATAAAAGGGCATTTTGAAAGTCACAAAATTATATGTTTTGTTATATTAGGTCTAATTTTGGTATTAATATTTCATGGTGTCCCACAAATCATACCATGGTTCACAAGACTCTACCACTACCACCTAAAAGACTCTGAAAACCACTAATCAAATACAGTTTCTCTCTCTCTCTCTCTCTCTTTCAAGAAAAAACACTTGAAGCCTTCTATGGTTAATTAACTTGGCCATAGCAACATGTAAGTACTGAGAGACTTAAGAAAAAAACATTCATCTTTGTATAAATAATTATGCCTCCTAAATAATCTTATATGTTTGGCCTTGTCATAGGAACCAATCAGTCATGAAAGAAAAACAGAAAAGAGTGGCAACATGACCCAGTAGGAAAGAAAACACTGATTGGTATCTTCTGTTTAACAAGTGAGACTCAACTATTATGTTTATTCACGTTTCTCTAGTTATTAATAGTTGGGTGGAGTTAAAGTTTCCAGACTTTGCTTGGACTCCTAGAGTGACAGCAGGCAGTAAACCCAAGAAGGGAATGAGGCAGGAATGGAAATCTCCATTGGCTGCCAACCATCAAGTCCTCCTTACGAATGATTACATAAACAGCCATGGGAAGAATGAATCAGCAGGCAGGCAGCAAACAGCAAGCTACTTCTACAAAGCTAACAAGATACAAGATGATATCTCTTAGTGTGATGCTCACACAGATAAGATAAAATTACAGGGCCCTATTTCACAGAGAAACCAATGGTTTCATGCATGATATTTGTTTATCCAAAAAGTCAGAAATCATTAAATATTTCTGAAAAATGCAGGTTTGAATAAAGAGGAGAGGTTTCCAGCTGATTTATGCAATGGCCTGTAGGGTGGGAAAATTAAGTAAAACAGTAGATATCAAGTGAAATGCAGTGTGTGCTGAATAATAAGTGAACCATATTACTATTACTATTGTCATTGTGATTTGAGATCCTGTACCTCCTCTATGGATAGGAAACAAGTAGGTCCTACTGCCCGACCTCTACTCCTACCCCCTTACCTTTGCCTTTCTGCAGAAAATTCAGCCTCTGTGCTTGGGTTATCCAGTGGGAAAGACAAGCAGGCCAGCTCCCTGGATGCCTAACAGGGTAGGATTCATTATCTCCTGGTAATGGTGAATTGTTAGCCTGATTTTGCAATGGGCCTTGGAGAAGCCTCAATCTATCAATCAATAGACATTCACTGAGTATCTACTATGTAGATATTTCCCAAGTACAAGAGGCAAATGTATTTCAGTCAGAATGGCATTGGTTTAACTTATAATGAGGAAGAGATGTCACAGAAATGTAATAATTAAAGTCTGTCTGATCAGCATGTTCACTCCACATGCCCGAGCTACATGGGAATCCAAATTATAATTAGAAGGTCTTTACATGAATATATAATGAGAAATAACTAAGAACTTAGGCCACATACTCGAAGTCCATATGATCAGAATATTCCTTCCAGGTGGGCAGATTTACATGAGAAGTTAAGTCACGATTAGAAGGTGTTTGATAAGAAAAGGTTCAGAAAAAAAGCAGTTGTATTCATTACACATTCAATGACATAGAATAAAGCAGCCAGAGACAATGACATTAAATGAGATGAAAGAGATCCAAAAACTTAGGTTCACTGCAGGCTGGGCAATGAGCAATTGATCCTGGGCACCCCCTAGGTCTGCTTTTCAACACTCCCCCCACCACACGCTTTTTCCAAAACTGCATGGCTCCGCAGTGGGCCCAGTACCATGCTAAGAAGGTTTTGTGAATTATCTCATTTAATCCCTGTCTAGGTCCCTGCACAGAAAAACCTCTGATTTCTCATGACTGGCATATTTTTTCTGTAGCCTTTGTTACTCTCTAATGTTCTAGTCTGGATTAATTTGTTAACTCCTCCCCTTAAAGAATACAGGTCCCAGAAGTGTACCAGCTTTATTTTCTGCACAGATTCATTTCCAATGATGAAAATGGTACCCAGCACATCATAGGACCTAATTATGTTTGGTATTAATTTATAGATTGGTCAATGGAAGATTGGATAAATGTATGGCTGTATTAATTTACAAATAACCTGAGAGATAGATATTAGCATCTCATCCTGCAGATTAAGATATCAAGGACATGATGTTTATGCTACTTCCATGGTCACCCAATTAGCAAGTGGAGAGCAGGGGTCTGACACTGGCTATATTTCTACCTGAGACCTGCACGTCTGCCCCCTGCTTGCCTCTGCAGTGTCCTCCCAGGGCATTCCCCACCCTCTCACTCTATCATTTCCATCTCTGTAACTTTTCTCATGCAGATCATGTTCTATTAACTTCTTCCTTACTTCATCAATAATCATATATTTATTGATAAATACTATATGTCAGACACTGTACAGAGAATAATGGATAAAGAAGTGGTTAAGACAAATATTTAGGCCACGGAGAAACCAATAGCCCATAAGAGGAAATCAAGATCTAAACCGTCAGTTTCACTGTTGAGTGGCAAATGCTTTGACAGAGGCAGTGCATGCAGACTTCTTAGCAGATTGAAAAAGCAACCCATTCAAGGTGTCCCAGGGCTGGAAAAGACCTTTCTGAAGAAAGCCCCAACTTGACTAAGAACTGTGATTACAAAGTCATTACCAGGCAAAAATGAAAAGGAAAGAGATTAAAACCTGATAATTTAAAGGCAATGGTTCACTAGAAGGAAAGAATTCACGACATCTGTAGCAGAAGGTGAGTGGGGTGTGATTAGTGGTGACTGTCTCCACTTCTGTAGATCAAACTAGGTAAATGGGAATAAGTCAAGTGAAAATTTCACCATAAAGCCCTCTCTCCATTTCAGCTCTTAATAACCTCTCAATTCTTCAGTCCCTTTAAGTCCCCGGAACACTCCCTTCAGACATCTGTGTTTATCTACTGGTCTAGTAGATATGGTCATACTTATCTAATTATGTTCTCTAGAAGTTCTAGTGTTGGCAAATAAAAAATGAATAAAAAATAAGTCATTATATTTCTCCCCCACTCCATCCTCTCCTTCAAATGCCAGCAAATCCAAATGCTCATAGTATGGTTTTAATCAGTTGCTTAAATTCCATGGTACAAGTTGGCTACTAATCATGTGGAATCCATTTCATAAATCTGGGTATGTCACCACTCTATGCAAAACATTTATAATATATTTATAGCTTTATCTTAGAATTTACATATCATGGAGACTTGATTTTATTAATGGCTCTTACACCACCAGTGAGAATAATTATAATATTACTCATTATGATTTGTTTCTAAAATCAGCTATTTTTCTTGGGGGAAATTGAACAAATACTAGATTTCTTTTTGTTAAAGATTTCATAGAGCTTATGAATTAGCGTCCCAGAGGATTTGAAAGATTTCCTCTCTTTTCACCAAAATTGTATAATTTTCATCCTATTCACCAATGTAATGATACCACATATTGCTAACATTTACACATAAACGTGCATGTTCAATTTTTCTTCCTAAGTAAAGAAATAAAATAATTGCTGCATCTTACTTTTAAAAGTAATTATACTTTATTTGAGATGACATACTGGTGTCTCCCAGCAGAGCACATTTTCCTTACTTTCAATATATAGAAGACAATTTACAATTCATGAATTCTAATCCAGCTCACAGGAAAATTTCCTATGAACAAATCTTCATTTTGAAAAATCCTTAGTTGAACTGTTAAAACTTATGGGGTAGTCTTTTGGTAAGCCAGCTATGGATGAAATCTCAGATCGAATGTCTATTTTAAGTAAGCTTACTTCTGATTTACGAGGAAGTAGTACTTGTACTACATAAGTCTCACAGATGATTGCAGTAGTCATGTTAGCATACTTACTTCAAGTTGATAGTATCATCTTCATCTAATCAGAAGATACCTCCCTTATCATTTGAAAGAGCTTTTAGGGTATAGTCTTGAAAAGGAGGATTTGTATCTTCTGATTTAGTCTAGGTCTTGTCAATCCATTGACTGTTATAGAGTGTAAACTTTTCCCTAGCCCAGAAGATCACTGCTATTTAATTTCCCTTACAGGGTAAGAAATGGCATTAAGACTCAGCTAGAGACCTCCAATACAATAACAATGGAAAAATTTCAAAACACCATTGTCAGTATTAGATAGATCATCCAAACAAAAGATCAGTAAAGACTCTTCAGACCTAAAGAGTACTATAAATTTAACATATGGATCCAACAGATATTTACAGAACATTGCACCCAACAGCAGCTGAATTCACATTCTTTTCAACTGTTCAGGGAAACTTCTCCAAAATAGACCATATTCCATATTCTAGGCCACAAAACAAGTATTAGTAAATTCAAAAAAATGGGTATAACTTGAATTTTCTCAGATCATAATGGACTGAATTTAGAAATCAACTGCAAGAATATAGAAAGGAACTATATCAATACATGGAGACTTAACTATACCTTTTGAATGAAGACTGACTCATAGAATAAATAAGGGAAATAATTTTAAAATTCTTAAATCAAATGAAAATGGAGACATAATTTACCCAAATCTCTGGGACTCTGTGAAGGTGGTTTTAAGAGAAAGATTTATAGCATTAAGTGCCCACATTAAAGAAAAATAAAGGTTCCAAATAAACAATCATACATCTCAAGGCCTTAGAAAAACAAGAGCAAACTAGCCCTAAAGCAAATATAAGACACAAGATAATTAAAATTAGAACAGAAATTAATTAAATAGAGAATAGAATAATAATGCAAATGATCAAACAAAAAATGTTTTTTGAGAAGATAAACAAGATTGACAACCCCTTAGTCAACCTAACCAAAAGAAAGGGGTAAATGATCTAAACTAACAATAAAATGGGAGATATCATCATGGATACCATGGAAATCCACGAGATCATAGGAGACTGAAAACTTATATTCCAATAAATAACAAAATCTAGAAGAAATTGACAAATGTCTTGACACATACAACTTACCTAAATTGGACCAAGAGGATATTGAAAAAAGACTAAATGGACTGATAATAAGCAATGAGATTGAAACAGCAACAAAAAGTCTTCAAAAAAAGAAAAGCCAGGACCCAACAGATTTCAAGCTGTATTCTGCAAGGCCTTTAGAAAAGCACTAAGTCCAATGTACCTCAAATTGTTCCATGAAATAGAAAAAGATGAAATATTCCCAAACTCATTCTATAAAGCCAGTGTTATCTTGATACCAAAACCAAATAAAGATATCTTAAGGAAAGAAATGTACATACCAGTATCTTTAGTGAACATAGATGTAAAATTTCTTTTATTAAATGCTAGCAATTTGCATTCAAAGCCACATTAACAAGACTGTGCATCACCCCATGTTGGTTTCATTCCAGGGATGCAAAGTTGGTTCAGCATATACAAGTCAATAAATGTAGTCCAGCACATAAACAGAACAAACAAAAACCACATTATCATCTCAATAAATGCAGAAAAAAATCATTTGACAAAACCCAATACTTATTCATGCTAAAAACACTGAAGAAATAGGGATGGAAAGAATTTACCTCAGTATCACAAAAGCAGTGTACGATAAACCTGAAGCCAACAGCATACTGAATAAGGAAAAACTGAAAGTATTTTCTCTAAAATCAGGAACAACACAAAGATGCCCACTGTCACCACTCCTATTCAATATACTTGAAATTCTAGCCAGAGCAATAAGTCAAAAGAAGGAAATTAAAAGGCATACAAATAGGGAAACAAGGACTGAGATTATCTGTTTGCAGATGACATTATCTTATTCTTAGAAGATCCTAAAACTTAACCAAAAGTCAGCTGATAAACAAATTTAGCAAAGTAGCCATATATAAAAGAAGGTTATAAAAATGAAAAGTTTTTCTATATGCCAACATGCCAATCACAAATCCACTGAAAAAGAAATTTGGAAAACAATTCCATTCACAATAGTCTCAGCAAAAACAAACAAACAAAAAACCTACTTAGAAAAAAATCTAACCAAGGAAGTAAAAGTAAAAGATGTTTATAACAAAAATTATAGAACACTGATGAAAGAAATTGAACAAGACCTTAGAAGATGAAAGGACTTCCAATGTTCTTAGATAGGCAAAATAAATATCAAAATGATCATACTACCTAAAGTGATCTATAGGTTCAATACAATTCCTACCAAAATACCAATGTCATTCTTCAGAGCTAGAAAAAATGGTCCTAAAATTCATATGAAAGTACAAAAGACCAAGAGTAGCCAAAGCAATTCTGAGCAATAAGAATCATGCTGGAGGTATCACAATACCTGATTTCAAATTATACTACACAGCAATAGTAATTACACAAAGACAGACACATAGACCAGTGGAATAAAGTTGAAGATACAGTAACAAATACACTTACAGCCAATTGGTTTTTGACAAAGGTGCCAAAAACATATGCTAAAGAAATGACAACCTTTTCAACAAATTGTACTAGAAAAACTCAGTATCATTAGATAGAAGAATAAAATTAGGCACCTATCTCTTACCTTGCACAAAACTCAAGATGGTTCAAAATTCTAGAAATTAGACCAGAAACTTTGAAACCAGAAGAAAACACAGGAACAACTCTTCAACATATAGGCAGTGGTTGAGACTTTCTCAATGAGATCACCAAAGTTTAGGAAATAAAACAAGAATCAATAAATGGGATGGCGTCAAATGTAAACGCTTCTACACAGCAAATGAGATCATAAAGAGAGTTCCTACAGAATGGGAGACAAATTTTGTCAACTACTCCTCTGTTACAAGGACTAATATCTAGAACATATAAAGAACTCAAACACACACACACACACACACACACACACACACACACACATACACACACACACACACACAATAACAACCAGAAAAATGGGCAACTGAAATGAAAAGACACTTCTCAAGAGAAGAAATTCAATTGGCCAATAAATATACAAAACAAAATCTCCAAATCACTAGCAATTAGGGAAATGCAAATAAAAATTACACTGAGGTTTTATCTAACTCCAGCTAGAATGGCAACCATGAAAAATACAAACAATAGCAAATACTGGCAAAGATGTGGTAAAGCAGGAACTCTTATACACTATTGTTACAATTGTAAATTAGAACAGCTACTATGGAGAACAGCATGGAGGTTCCTCAAAAAACTAGCAATGGAACCTCCATATGACTCAGAAACACTACTCCTTGATATCTTTCCAAAAGAATTAAAGTTAGAATACTATAGTGATACATGTATATTCATATTTTTAGCAACACAATTCACAATAGCCAAATTATGTAACCAACCCAGGTATCCTTCAAGAGATGAAAGGTTAAAAGTAATGTGATATAAATACAATGGAATTCTATTCAGCCATTTAAAAAGAACAAAACTATGTCCTTTGCAGGAAAATGGATGAAACTAGAGAATACTATGCTAAGTGACATCAGTCTCAGAAAATCAAAGGCTGTATGTTTTCTCTCATATGTGGAAACTAGAGTGAGAATAGGAAACATAAGGTACTGTAAATAATATGGAAAGAGACCTGTAGAATAGTGAAAGGGGACTGGAGTAGGAATCAGGGAGGGGTAAAGGAGAATTGAGGAAGGAAACAGTTCAGATAATACTGTTGCAATATATAAAGAATTACTACCAATTCTATGCTAGCATAAAATTGGTATGGGAGGGAGAAGGAGGAAATGGGGTGGGGTGTGGCAGGAAATAAAGCAAGAACTGTATGTATGTATATATGTATGTATGTATGTTTATATTACTTTTAACCTCTCTATGATATATACTTGCAATGCATTAATGAAATCTAAAAAAAGTATTAGCATATAATGTTAGTGAGGATGAGAGAGCATTCTTTTGTAAAGGAAGGAATAACAAAGCTGATCTGGGATGGGCTATAATTTTTCATAGTTTAAAAGAAGAGGTCATTAGAATACAATTAGAAGGAATGGGATAGATGGAAACAAGACTGAGGAAAAGAATCTAAATAGGTAGATGAGCAATTTAAAATGGAAGTTATCTAGAGATCATAAAATGAATAATTATAATGACAAGCCCAGGGAAGGTCAATGACTTGTTCAGTGTCACTCAGATGGTAGGTGATTTTGAGACAAGAATTGTCTGGTTACCAAGATGGAGTTTTTAAAAATTTGGAATAATTTTATATAACTTTCAAAATATTTCCTATTTTCCAATGAGCAATAAAGAAAGATATTAAATGGGAATTATCATCATGCTTATTTCTGAAATAATTTCCAGCATGTTATCAAAAAAGAGATTGAACAATTCATTCTTTCAAAGCCTTGTGGGGGAAAGGAGCTTAGATGCTGTATTTTAATACAAAAAATTGCCTAAAGAGGCATTGCATTATACAGTAAGTGCCACAAGAAGATTAACTACTATGCAGGCTGTACCTTGAGCAGGGAAACTCAATGATTTCTATGTAAAGCTCATAAATGAAAGTATTCATTTATTCATGATATTCTAACATATTCTGAACTGTTTTTCTAAGACAGGCAATGCATGGCCTTTTAGTTTTATGCCATTACTTAAAATATTTGAAGAAAATTGTTCATCAATCTCTGACTCCATTATTATACTCAAGAGTAGGTTAATTACTATCTTCTGGGGTCATTTTTAGCAAGCACATATTTAATGGATTGCTGCCAGGGCATGATATCATGGCACTAAAGACATGACTTACAGTTTCTAAAAGATGCCTTTTATGAATTATTTCCAGAAGAGAAGATGGTAAGGAAAAAAAAAGAGACATAGCTTGCCAAGTCCAACTCATCCTTACCAACAATGTGCTTATTTTCAGAAAGCCATTAGTTCTAGGTGCTTGAAAACAAACAGAAGAGTTATAAGAGAGGATCATGTTTTTGACAATTAAATATTATAGGAAATTAAAATTTGAAATGTGTTGTTTGATAAAATTCCACCTGTATGGCTAACCAAGTCTTATGTGGGATGAAAAAGAATTCTTTTACTGGTTTCAAATAATAAGTGGAATGTATGTAAGCTCACAAATTTCCTCTAGAAAAAAATGAAGAAAAGTCTTTGCATTTTGTTGGCAGCTATTATTCTTGTACTACCCCATTAATTCTCACTATATTATTGTGTAGTACTTTATATTAAATCTAATTATTCTTAAAATCTCTGTGGAATATCTTGAGATTTATTCTGACCAACTAGTATTTCCCTATGAGTCACCCTTGCTCCATAAAACCAAATTGAGCATTATGGTAGGACTTCATGCTATCTTCCTACTTTATTCAACAAAAGTCTAAAATTCTTTCCTGTTAAATGCTCAGATGAAAAATAGATGGCTACTTTCCAGTTAAATTGATGATAATGCAATTCTGCAAAGACTATGAACCCACATTCCAAGACTTCTCGAAGTACTGTTCAGATGGATGTCCAACACAACTGATCACCAAGTAAATTATGACAATGGCCAAGCAAATGTCCAAAACGGTACAAAATGATGTCTAAGTGTCTTACTCCCCTAAGCCACTCTACCATCTTTAGTAATAGGAAAAAAAAAAAAAAAAGAAAAGTATGTTAGCAATGAAGAGTCCTTGTAATTCCACTTTTATTCTATTACACACCTCATGTAACATTCGAATTTACTCAGAATGCTTCATGATGAGACTTTGATTATTTTAAATGAGAACAAAAAATGTAATCGAATGGCCATAAGACAGGTGATGTCAGCCGGGTGTGGTGGCGCACTCTTATAATCCCAGCATTTGGGAGCCTGAGATCGGAGGATCCGGGTTCGTGGCCAGTCTCAGCTACTTAGTGAGGTACTCCGCAACTTAGTGAGACCCTGTTTCAAAATAAAGAATAAAAAATAGGGCTGGGAGTATAGCTCGGAGGTAGAATGCCCCTGAGTTCAATCCCCAGTACCGCAAAAAAAAAAAAAAAAAAAAAAAAAAGACATGCGATGTCCTTATCATTACTGGACAATAATATAATATTGGCTGTGTATTAGCCACCCTATCTCTCTGACTGTTCATCTGCTATTGGAAGGGACATCAATGACTGACATGAAAATGAGCACTAACTCGTTAAGTTGGAGTCCCAAACAAATCAGGTATCATAAACCACCTTATCTCCACAGTCATTTTAATCCTAATATCTGTTTCTTCTGCATTAATCTCATGACCAGAATATCAACAACTTGCATTCATTAAGAAAATCTCCAGCCGGGCGAGGAGGCGCACACTTGTAATCCCAGCATTTGGGAGGCTGAAACGGGAGGATCCGGGTTCGTGGCCAACCTCAGCTACCTAGTAAGGCACTCCGCAACTTAGTGAGACTCGGTTTCAAAATAAAGAATAAAAAATAGGGCTTAGGGGCATAGCTCGGAGGTAGAACGCCCCTGAGTTCAATCCCCAGTACTGCAAAAAAAAAAAAAAAAAAAAAAAAACAGAAAATCTCCAATGAAATCATTAAAACCAGATGGTATTTTTGTGGAACTGGAGTCATACAGTGGGTATATTTCTGGATCCACAATGGCTAACTCCAGGATCTAGGTTTATAGGTACTGGCTGATCAAGGTTATACAACATTTTAACTCATCATTTAGATGATTTCTTATTTTGTTCTTCTCTCAATTTTATGCTTTCACAATATTCCATCAGATCATGATATAGACCATTGTTCTGGTAGACCGATCCTTTTACTTTTTTCTCCTTTACTTGATGAGAGAAGAAGCTTCAGCAAAATCCTTAAATTGTCAACACACTAAGAATTAAATATGAAATAATCTCATGTTTGTAGATTTGAGATTTGTTCCTGATTCTAGAACAATAATGTAGAGAACTGTTCTCTATATATTTCATTTCCCCTTTTTTCAATAGGAAACCCTTCCACGAAGGAAGATGGTGACATCTTAGAGGGAAAGCTATTGACTATGACTCTCCCATGCCCCTGTCATCTGAGCCTGGGAGGAAGGGACAGGGAGTGGTGAACAGGACTGTCAGTGGGTTAGAGAGGTTTTCCAGGTGCATCTGTGACTTCACAGGCAGAGCCCCCTACCCATCCTGACCACAAAACACCACAGGCTAAGGAAAAATAAGATAACTTTTAGGTAAAAGTAAATGGTTTCCACTGTCAATTGCTACTTAACAAATTGTCCTAAGATTTAGAGGATTAAAATAGCATTTTATTTTCTCACAATTCTGTGGGTCAGGAATTTAGACAACACGCAGGAGGGACATTTGAAGTACTTCCACCAGGATGGCTCTCTGCGGGTCATGAGTCTGGGGCACCGTGATCCTTCCCTGCTTGGGCTCCTTAGTTCCCCCCATGGTGTCTTGGCATGTCCCTCTACTTGGTTTTCCCACAGGGCCTGTGGAAGTGGGGTAGTCAGGCTTATTACAGAGCAAGTCAAAACACCAAGAGTGCGGAGTCAGAAGCTGCCACATCTTCTTAGGTCTGAGCCCAGAACCTGAAGAGTTCACTTCTGCCATATTCTGCTGGTTTGAGCAAGTCACAGGCCTGACCCAAGAGGAGGAGATTGGGCAGGGCACAATCCCGAGAGGTCTAATTCAAAGGCTAAATAAATTGCTGGTTAGCACAGAAAGGGACAAGGATTTTGAGTGTTCCTGTGTCACTTATCTAACACATTCCCCTTAGCAGCTTACTCCTTCTCTCTCTCTCCCTCACCCTTCTTTGACTCAACCATATCTGAGCATCCTTTTCAGTGGTGTAAGGGGCCCAGTTTCTGAGAGCTGATTCTATGCATCTCTTTTCAATTCATCTTTCAGTGACCTCACTTTGTAAACTTGAAACTGGACATGTTGGGAATATTCCCACCACAGAAAATTGGAAAGCACTCCAAATCAAAGGCTGTTTGGCTGTGTTTGCTTTATTGCTTACTTTGGATTGCCAGTTTCCCATCACTCTACTATGCCCTCTCTTCCCATTCTGTCGTATGTATCTTGATTACACTCATGAAGGATGCTTTGACAATAAAGGAAGCAATGCCTTGTCCTGGGTAGGATCATTTACAGTGAAGACATGGGCTTAGTTTACCGACAAATCTTAGTCCTGTTATTTACTGTGTGTTCAAAGTCTAGTTATTTAACTGGTGTGAGGTAAATTATGAACCAATAATATAGATAGGAGTATGAAGTAAGTTTAAATACATTTTAAAAACATAAAACAAAAATCCTTACATTCTGATCCTGTTCCTGAAGATTTCTTTTTTCTGATGGTGGGGATTAAAGCACCCTGGAGGGGTATGGAATAGAGGTTTGGTCTGAGGCCCTGCCAGTGTTCTCTCCCCACAGCTCTTCTCGATGGTGGTAACAGCAGCTCAAGGCAGGGGCTTAGAGAGGCAGGCACAAGGCCCAGCTTTACTGCAGTGCTGGCTGGACCTGTCTTCATGGGGAGGCTGTGTAAGTGACAGCAACACATGCTGGAGCTAACAGACTACTCCCCTAACACAACACCCCCGAGCCTGAAGTCCTACCATTAATGATTCATTTCTGAGAGTCAGGCGATCTCATCGGGGTTGCCCTCTAAATTTCTTAGATGCTTTTATCTCAGAGCAGTGGGAAAGAGAGCCTGCAAGGTCTTGCTTATGTAGGGTAAAAATTAAACTTTTACAAAAGGACTTCTACAATGGTCCAAAAAGCACAATTATTCTCCAAAGCAAAGCATTGGCCTTTAATATCTATGTACTCAATGCATTAAAATGCATGTGGAAAACTCAGAAATACAGCCAGCAATTATCTTATCAAACTCTTAATTTTAATCCTGAAGCACTGAGATGTTACAAATGCCAGAAAGCCATCAATTTATAGTATATATTATACAAATAATCAATGGTTATTCAAAAGTTTGACATAGATTGTAGCCCCAGCGAACAGATAGATCCAATGTATTTCTCTTTTCTTTATTATTTTTCGTTGTTGTTGCTATACTTGGAACTGATTATCTTTATTTTTTATTGTGTGTGTGTGTGTGTGTGTGTGTGTGTGTGTATGTGTGTTACTGGGAATCAACCCAGGGTCTCTCACATACTCACATACAATATCTACCACTGTCTTTCCATTTTTTTTTTTTTGTTTTAGTATTTGAGCTAGCCATTCAGTAGAATAGCAGATAGAAACATCTAAACATGATGAATAAGTAAGGTTTGCAGCATCTCAAATTATAAACTCGTGGTTCTGATACATAGCCTGTAAAAGTGCTGAACATGAGCCAAAAAATGTCAGTTGGAATGAATTGTTTTTGAGAAAGTTGCTCGCATTTTAACAAGATACATCAAATACTCACAGTGAATGCAGTGTATAAAGTTAAAATATAATGAGATAAAGTAAAGTATGCAGCTTCAACTGCTCCACACATATAAGAAAGCTGCGGCTTTTATTTTTTTGACTGGAAGTGGGTGGGAAGGATGATATGCCGAATAACTAAATTAAATTTTAGTCCCTTGGGCATTTGTAAAATATCTGACCAATCTGCAAATGGATTTGGGTTTTGGTTATACTTTTTAAAGAAGTAGTAAAGAAAAACAGATTTTTGGATTTAAGCCCATGATATTAATCTAACTTGCTAGAAACACAGAAGGTTTATAATCAATATTTACATGGGCATTGCCTGTCTAAATTGATTTTTAAGTGGAATGTTCAAATGTATGAGTCAAATCACTCTTAACTATTGTTAAAATTAAATCCAGAGATTTAGAAGGCCATGGTGTCATATTATTACAGCTTTTATGAAGGCAAATAAGATGCAGACTCCTTTTATAAAAGAAGAGTTAAAAATTGAGCAAACAAGTAAGATGAGAGTAAAGTGAGGGGAAATAGAACCTTGGGTTTTTTACATAATTTATATGTACATGCTTAAGAATGAGTACAGGAAATACAACGAAAAGCAGCAAATTGCTTCTTTAATTGAATAACATGGATAGTAGATTAATAACTGTTGATACAAAATAAGGGGCAGAGACCGACATGTATGTGCACCCTGTTAACCTAACGAAAGGTTTATGGACACACATGTTTCTGAAGATTCACGTTCCAAGGCTCCCCTATGATAGTGAACACAAAACAAGGCCTGATCACTTAAAATGTCATCGCAGCCACAAGAGGTTGCCCTTGTTCTCACAAGTCCTCATGGGTTATTTAACAAAGATAACTTCCACTCTTATAGCCTCCACACTTTTATAAGATGATAGGACTTTCCAGGCTGCTACTGATTGATCTGCTGCAATTT
Organism: Graphiurus murinus; assembly: GCA_004027655.1. Taxonomy (NCBI): domain Eukaryota; kingdom Metazoa; phylum Chordata; class Mammalia; order Rodentia; family Gliridae; genus Graphiurus; species Graphiurus murinus. Next base: position 46,405 of record PVLC010003893.1, on the reverse strand, counting down.
TCAAAGCTTTAGCAAACCTCAGTCTGTTTTGTTTTTAATAAAGTGCCTTCATTGCATACTGCACCAGGAAGCAAATATATGAATCACTATACATGATATACCTTCTTATTAGCTGACATTCACAATTTTTCCAATTGCCTTTAAAAGAGTTGCCAGTGGCATACTCTTAAAGATATAGCTCAGAAAAATCCACCATAAGAAAATGCATCAAAGAACTCCAAAAATGCAATGTAGCTGGTTTTCTAGTGTCAAAGATAAAAGTAGATTAATAGTTCAATTAAATATGTTTAGAGACTCTGGGTATTGTAGCTATTACACCCTTGACCTCAGAGGAGACTGTCAGAAGTACAGGGAGGGTAAGCACAGAGGTTACATATTTATGATGCACAGCTGACTTGAAAAGCGTACCAAGCTAGACAGGACTTGTAATTAACCAAAAGATCCAGTAAATTATGAGATCAATAAAATTTCCTGGGTGCCATAGTTTTCAGAACTAGTTAGTGCCTTTCTAATTTATTGGCAAAAACTTCATGGACCTGCAAGGAAGATAAATAAAAATGCCTGGATGTAAAAATAAATATGTATGCTTGACAAATCTGAAATACACTGTTTACAGCTAATGAGGAGGCAACTGTGCATTTTGCTGCATGTTTTATATCTAGAGCAAGGCAGAACACTAAAACCAATATAACTGATAACCTTGGTGCAAACAGCATAAGCCTACATTTCCCATTATTCCCCAGAGATGGAATTAATTAGTGCTTGTCAAAAGCAGAGCAATCCCCTGCTATAAAAATAAAAGTAATGGAAAGGCTACGAATGGCTTGGCTGTACTCCAAAAGCATTTCTCCTTTGGGAAGAAAAACACTGCATACAACTATTTATTGAGTGTATATACTTTCTTTATCCCAGATTACCCCTCCCCCCCAAACACACACACAGTCACACACATTATCATTTTTGGTTCAATAAATGTTTATGAAATGTCAACCATGTAAGGATCCAGAGGAAAAAGTCCATTGAATTCAGTTTAGTAAGGAGAAGAGACACAGTGAATATTTCAAGCCAAAGTATTAATGATTATGATGGGAAAATATGCACAATTCCTGCGGGACTCAAAGAAGAGTTCCTATCTGATCTGACCTGGAAGTCAAAGGGAGCAATTAGGATCAGATGTAAGTAAGACCTGATCTCTTCCCATTTTTTGCTACTAATTATCTATATATCACACTCATTTTAGCACTCTATGTGATAGAAAAATGGTGGCCAAGGACTTCAGGCTTCTCTTCTTCCAAGTCCCATCCAGCTAGAAAGGGCAAATGGCTTCTGTCTCAGTCTCCATGAAAACGTGATTGCACATCATTGGCTTTGACTGGGGAACATGTCATCTCTGATGAATCGAGATGGTCAGGAGAATATGTCTTGCTGGTTGGCCAGATCTGAGTCACATGGCCACTGCAGAACTGGCCCATCTGAAGAACATGAGACAAGGGCTAGAAAGGGTGTGGCTCCCCAAAAGAAAGTCAGTGTGTTGTTATCAGAAGAAAGATGAATGTATTCTGGGTGATGAAAACAACATGCCACTTAACTTTCCTTAAAATAAATTAATGAATATATAAATAGAAATAACATTCTGTGTACATGTGTGTCTATGTATGTATGTGAAATATAATAGATTTTGAAATTGAGCTAGAATGAATAACTAGGACTACTAATAACTAGTTATGGCTATGCAAGTCTTGACATGGGAATGAATAATTTCTAACCTAATGCTAAAACCAACTATAATTATGAATATTAATACTCATTAAAGTGTCTATTCCTTCATCCATGCATGGAAAATTCATAAGCAGAAAGTCAAAGTCTACTCCAGGCCCCCAAACAAGACTTAGCCTCATGTACAGTTTAAGCGCTACTATTTCCTTTTGATTTAAGCAGCTTAGTGAGTCCCAGATCCTTCTAGGAATTCTGTGTGTCTGTAGACTCTGAAGTCTCTGAACTCTATTGTTCAGAGAGTTAGGTTACTAACAGGTTTTTTTTTCATCCCCGTAGGAATGACTTTTTTAGGAAATATTGTTGTGTTAATTCTCTGGGACAATATTTTCAGTTGACAAGGCACATTGAGACAAAATGAAATAATTCAGTCCAATAATTCAATGTAAACAACAAGCCAAGACTCCACAATGGCTGCGAATTTTCAGAATCTAATCTTGAGACAAGGAGTACATGGGCTCAACCTCACTTATTATTAGTGCTCACAAACTGCATGGAGTCCTGGGCATTTCACTGGGAAGCAGGGGCCCTGATCCACTGTACACTTGTTCAAATAAATACCCCCCACTTCCCACAGATTTCACCTCATATTGTTAACAAAGGCCCTCTAGATGGCACTGGGTAGGCAATATCAGTCACAGGATACTACAGCTGAAAGGGGCTCTCCATACCAGGCAGTCAGTATTTTCAATCCTCTTCTTCACTAAAGGATTCTATGGACACAACACATTTCAGAGGCTTCCCCTGAGGTGAGGGACAACCAAACACACAGTAATTCAGTCCTTTACTCTCCTCTCAACTACAGTATTTGGTGGTTGGCATATTTTTTGGAGTTTTACCTAATTTATTTTTCAATAATAATTTTAGCATTAAGAAGTATAGAAAGAAGTACAGCCACTTATGGAATCCATTAAAAATAGAAAGGTAGATCTAGATGTACTGATATTCAAACATCTCCAAAATATATTGCCAACTGAAAACAAATATCCAAGGTACAGAAAGTATTCAGTACATGTGTCACTTATGTTGGAAACAAACAATATTAAAAACTATATATAACAACAGTCTAATAAATATGTGCAAGAAGCCAAGTGTGGTGGTACATGCCTATAATCCCAGTACTTGGGAGATTAAGACTGGAGGAATCACAAGTTCATGGCCACCTTCAGTAATTTAGTGAGGCCCTGTGCAACTTAGTGAAACTGTTGCAAACTAAAAAAAAATAAAGTAAGGATGAGGTTACAGCTCAGAGATAGAAGGCCCCCATCCAAACCAAACAAAATTTAAAAAGAGAAATATATGCAAAAAATGGGAAGCAATTGTCTTGGGTGGAATCCTGGAGAACAGGTCATTGATAGATTTGATATTTTTATTTATATACTTCTAAATTACTTGAATAACTTATTTATGTTAAATTTATATTCCTTATTTTTAACTGTGCCAATAAAATGTTTTAAAACCATCAATTTAGCCGGGTGTGGTGGCGCACGCTTGTAATCCCAGCATTCGGGAGGCTGAGACCAGAGGATCCGGGTTCGCGGCCAGCCTCAGCTACCTAGTGAGGCACTCCGCAACTTAGTGAGACTCGGTTTCAAAATAAAGAATAAAAAATAGGGCTGGGGGTGTAGCTCGGAGGTAGAATGCTCCTGAGTTCAATCCCCAGTACCACAAAAACAAACAAACAAACAAACAAACAAACAAACAAAAACCATCAATTTAGCTCAGCCACCTCACTTTGCACAGTGTGGCAAGATTTGCTGAGGTTTTTTGGGCAAGAGTCTCCAAGATAGAGGTGGGTCACATGGAGAGGACAGTTGGCTATCAAAATGGGCTACTGGGCTGTCTGAAAGGCAGCATTTCTGCCTTTCATGGGAGTACAGGTACTGCTGTGGTTTTTCTTTGGCAAAGTGGGAAGGACAAAAGGACTCTTAGAGTTAATGGATTTCCTATCTAGGATGACCACTGTTTCCACTCTGAGCATAGCACCAGGAGAAAGACAGTAGACTCTGGAAAGCTGTGCTCAATCAGAAGTAATCTTGGTCTAGATGTTCTCATATCTTTTATGGTGTTCAGTGATACTTTTGATTAGCATGAGTCTGAGCCAGTTTGTACAAAAGGCTATGATGTTTCCATCTTTTGTATTCATACCCTTACAATGTGATATCACAGATCTTTCCATCAACAAATAGGGTCAATTTCCTAGCTACTTGCATCTGGCCATACCACTTATCATGCTTGTCTTTTATTATAATATAATTATATAATAATAATAATAATAATAATAATAATATAAAAGTTGAAAAGTATTGAGCACTGCAGCTTACCCTGTTGCTGGTTCAGAAACTTAGGTATCATGTGAATAAGTCTGTACTGGAGACGAGAGGCCATGTATCTGAGAAATACTGGGCAATCTCATGATGTAAAGTGAATCCTAGATCATCCTGCAGCCAACTAAGTTCCTAATTGACTATTATGGTTTGGCAGTATCAGCTAAGCCAGTCCAGACTAGATTGTGAACTAAAGAAATGGTTGCCATTTTAAGCTATTAAGTTGATTTGTTATACAGCAAAAGATAACCTACAAATTTTCCTTCATCATAAAACACAGCCCATTTCTTCAGATCTGAGATAAAAAGGTGGTAAGATGAATAGTCAAAGTGATCATGTGACTTCTTCAAAGTCAAGCCCTCAGAAACCCGTGGCTATAATCTTGACCTCTCAATACTCACACAAAATCTCTTTCTACCACATGTTAGCCTTGTAGCACAGAACATGATATTCAGTGTGTTGACTAAAAAGAAGCAGAGTACTGAATTTGAGGTCCCTTCTCTGAGTTCATATTTATCAAGGTATATTTTATGTATATTTACTTCCAAACTTCAGTCTTTCACATTTGTCTCTGAAAGCTCATAGAAATCATAAAAATGTTTTGGGTTTATTTGGGACATTTATGAAAAGTGAATTGATTCATTGCCCATTTTTTATTAGGTTATTTGTTTTCTTTGCTGTGAGTTTCTTGAGTTCTCTCTATATTCTAGATATTAGTCCTCTATTGGAGGAGTAGCTGGCAAATTTTTTCTCCCATTCTGTGGGCTCTCTGTTGAGGTTTTTGATAGTTTCCTTTGCTGCACAGAAGCTCTTCAGTTTAATGCAATCCCATGTATTGATTTTCCTTTGAATTGTTTGTGCCTTTGGGGTCTAATTGAGAAAGTTTTTACCTGTGCCTATGTGTTGAAGTGTTGGGCCTATGCCCTCTTCAAGCAGCTGCTTCCAGGTCTTTGATCCATCTTGAATTGACTCTTGTGCAGGGTGAGAAAGTGGGGTTTACTTCCATTTTTCTGCATATAGATAACCAGTTTTGCCAACATCGTTGTTGAAGAGGATATATTTTTTCCAGTTTTTGGCTCCTTTATCAAAAATCAATTGACTGTAAGTGTGTGGGTTTGTTTCTGAGTCTTCTATTCTGCTCCATTGGTTTATGTGTCTGTTTTTGTGCAAATACCATGCTGTTTTTATTGCTGTGGCTTTGTAGTATAGTTTGAAGTCAGGTATTGTGATGCCTTCTGCATGGTTCTTGTGGCCAAGAACTACTTTGGCTATTCTGGGCATTTTTTTTTGTTCCAAATGAATTTAAGGACTGATTGTGAGGAGTGAATTTGGTAATTTAATGGGTATCTCACTGAATCTGTAGATCACTTTTTGGAGAATGTCCATTTTGATGATATTTATTCTGCCTATCCAAGAGCATAGAACATCTTTCCATCTTCTAAGATCTTCTTTGATTTCTTTTTTCAACTTCTATAGTTTTCATTATAGAGGTCTTTTACATCCTTCATTAGGGGTTATCTCTAAGTATTTTATTTTTGGGGTAATATTGTGAGTGAGATTGTTTTCTGGATTTCTTTTTCAGCAGATTTATGGTTGGCATACAGGAAAGCTTCTGATTTTTTAAAGATTGATTTTGTATCCAGATACTTTGCTGAATTTGTTGGTCAGTTCTGTAAGTTTTTTGGTTGAGTTTTTTGGGTCTTCTAAGTATAGTATCATGTCCTCTGCAAAAAGGGATAGTTTTAGTTCTTCTTTTCTTATTTGCATGGCTTTGATTTCCTTCTCATCCCTTATTGCTCTGGTTAGAGTAACAAGTACTATATTGAACAGAATTTGGGGCAGTGGACATCCTTATCTTGTTCCTGTTTTTAGTGGAAATTCTTGTAGTTTTCCCCATTTACTATGATGTTGGCTGTGGGCCTATTATACATTGCCTTTATGATGTTGAGGTATGTTCCTTCTATTCCGATTATCTGTAGTGCTTTTAGCATGAATGGATGTTGGATTCACAAAAGAAGAAATACAAATGGCCAATGAATGCATGAGGAAATGTTCAACATCATTAGCAATCAGAGAGATGCAAATCAAAACTACCTGAGATTTCACCTAACCCCAATTAGAATGGCAATCAACAAAAGTACAAACAACAAATGCTGGCAAGAGTGTGGAGAAGTGGGAACCCTAATGCATTGTTGGTAGGATTGCAGATTAGTGCAACCACTTTGGAAAACAGTATAGAGGATCCTCAGACGAATGGGAATGAACCTACAATATGATCCAGCAATACCACTTCTGGATATCTACCTAAAAGAATGGAAACCAAACTAACAGACCAATGCATGTGCATATACGGTTATAGCCACACAATTCACAATTGCCAAACTTTGGAACCAGGCAAGATGTCCATCAACAGATGAATGGATTACAAAACTATAGAATATGTATACAATGGAATTTTACTGAGCCATAAAGAATAACAAAATCATGTCATTTGCCGGGAAATGGGTGGAACTGGAAAACATTATGTTAAGTGAGATTAGTCAGTCACACAAAGTAAAAAAATCATATGCTCTCCCTAATATGGGGAAGCTAGGGAGAAGGTGGTTCATAAGAGGGATTCTAGATGAAGGAGAAACCTTAGATGAGCAAAGAAGGTGACTTAACTGAAGGTGGTTGGGGGGCACCCTAATACACATGATGTACTTTTACAAACATATCAAAATCAATCACTAAACTGAACATGAGAAGGAGGGAGTGTGAGCGAGTGGGGTAGGAACTGGGGAAGGGTTAAATGAGAGATGTGTGCATGTATGCCTTTACCAGCTTGTATCTCATTAAGATGTATGATTTCAATGCACCAAAAAAGAAAAAGATAAAGATAAAAAAGTGAATTAGTAAGGATATATCACAATAACATGAACCAGGAGGTTTTTGCCTAGAAAATCATCTGTGATACTGCAGAAACAAGAATTTAAAAGCAAATATGACTCTAATTCCTTTGGAGACCCTGAGCTTTCTGGAGACCCTGTGTTTGTTGGTAGAAGTTTGCCTTGTAGCATCAAGTTGGAGTCAAGACTGGTAGGTGCTCTGAAGGGCAGAATGGGCCTCTGCTCCTGTCTCTATGTGACTTTGGCACCCTAGCATTAGACCCATTGGTAGCAGGACCTATAACTTTCTCACATTTCACAGGATGATGTCAGGCCAGCCACAACTTACTTTGCTTTCTAGGTGAGAGTCTAAAAGTATCCTGAAATTCTGAAAGGGGAAAAATAGTCATTTTACTTTACTTATCTGATGCTTTTAGAGTCCTCTATTTTAACCTTTTCAATCTAGATAGCCTGTCCATCTTCATCTGCACGAAAACATTTACCAGTCAGAGAAAGGGTGCTATTATCTATTCTTAAAAGTGCAGGGTTCAGGGAAACCACAGTGCTTATTAACTGGGTGACCATAAGTGATTCACCTCTGTTTCATATTTATAAAATCAGGATAGGAAAAGTACTGATTTTTAGGTTGTTGTGAAGAGCAAATTGAATATTGTACATAAAATACTCAATCCTATGCCTGTGACATGGTAAGCACATGACACATGTTTGAAAAGGAAAAAAAAAGCCAATTGTTGGCAATGCCAGTTCTAGTTTTCACCTGACCTTCTCTTCCTGCTTGCCCCTTAAGCCCCTACTTCTAAGTTCTACCTCTTGATTAGAAAAATGGATGGATGGGAGATGAAAGAGGAGAAACTGAAAACAAATACAGAAATTCCAATCCTTGGATGTAGATAGAGGATACATGTGTTCACCATACTATATTTCAATTTTTCTTAATGTTTGAAAATTTTCATAATACATAAATTTGGAAGCATAAATCTTCCTCTATGACAAATGACACAAAATTAAGGGTAAACCTGCCTTCTTAGCCATGTAGAGGGGTCTTCTATGATGACCCTTGTCACTCTGAGTGGCAGAGGTGCTTGTCTTTCACTAAGACTGTGACCTTCTTGAGGGCAAAGGTTAAGTCTGCTTTAGAACTCTATTTTCAATGTTTAACCTCAGTGCCTTGAACACAGTTATAACATAGCAAATATTTGTTGAAGTTATTGGAAATTTACATACTGAATGAGTAACCACATAAGCTGATTTAGACAACACACCTATTCTTTATACAAGGAGATGAAAGCTAACATTAAATATTAAGTGTTCAGCCGGGCATGGTGGCGCATGCTTGTAATCCCAGCATTCGGGAGGCTGAGACCAGAGGATCCGGGTTCGCGGCCAGCCTCAGCTACCTAGTGAGGCACTCCGCAACTTAGTGAGACTCGGTTTCAAAATAAAGAAAAAAAAATAGGGCTGGGGGTGTAGCTCAGAGGTAGAATGCCCCTGAGTTCAATCCCCAGTACCGAAAAAAAAAAAAATTAAGTGTTCAGAATAAACTGGAATCAATAATAAATGGAGTTAGAAAAAATAACAAGTACATCTTTACCCCAGTTAATTTTCTTAACATTTGTCATCAAAATTCCTCCACAGGGAGGAAATGAGTCTTGATTGATAGAAATGTCCTGATAAATAATTACTTGTAGAAAGGAAAGACATGAGAGTAGGCTGCAGAAGGATACAGCAGAGATAAAGAAGGAGGGTGCATTCTGCACAAGAGATAGAAGGCATTAATTGATTGGCTGGTTATTTATTTAGATATCTCCTCCTCATCTCTAAATGCCAGAGGGATAGGAGAATTTTTATTTAAATAAGGGATATCTAACACTATTTCAGATAGTTTGTCTTTTGGGGGTGTAAGCTACTCTTCGTATTTTCAAACCTCCAGTCCAGTGATGGAGTGGGATATGGGCCAATTTAATGAAGGTCTTAGGAAATCAGATGGTAGCACATAAAACTTTAGTTAAAATATAATTTAAGTACCTTGTTAGTTACAAGGATATTCATTTACTTTTTCATTTATCTTTATACTTTCTAAACTACCAATAATTCACTTTTATTTTTACTGGCATGCACTATTGCATGTCTCAAAATCAAAACAGCCATGAAGCCTGAGAGACCAGTTCCCCACTAAGATGGGAATGACTTTAAATAGGGGGAATGAGTTTGAGAAGGGTCATCACAGGCTGCTTGTGGACTTCAGCTTGCCAGGATACTTAGAGAATAACTTGTGTATGCATAATCAGGAATGTAAATTTTCATTCATATCCATAGACTACCCATAGCTGCCATTTCCTTCCCTCAATTTGAGTTCCTTGGAATTCAAAACAAAAACCAGAGAGCTGCTTAATACATCTGAAAGTGGGTTAAGGAAATGGAATGCTTCCAACAGGAAATATAACTTGATGGATCCTCTTCCCATAACTATTCCTCTCTAGGGATCAAAGCACACTTTCTGCTGGGTGTAGGACAGGGTTAGTGAAACACTGATGAATTCTTACTCTTTGCTGACCATCCTCTGAAGATGGAATGCAACCCAACTGACTTTCTTAGTTTCCACTGGAACCATCAAATTGCAGCTGCGCTTCCTTAGGTCTCCTTGCACATTTTCTAGTATGCTCACTTAAATTTTCATGGACAATCCTGTTATCAGAGAGCAGATAGCAATATTTCATGGATAGAAGTGGTTTAAATATATGAAGTGAGTTATGTCCTCTTATTTCAATTTTTTTTCTGAGGATAGGGGTGTATCTGTGTCAAGCATGGCACCAACTGTGATATACTGTGATCCAGGAGTTTAATTCTGAGTCTTTCAAAGAAAATTAAAATAGGTGGAGAAACAATTTCTTTGAAATAAGCCTCACACCTGGCATACAAACATTTGATGAAGTTTGACTGAATTAACATGAGCTCACATACTCAACAATCATTGAGAAGCAAAGTAATGCAGAGCCAACAAGTGTAGTTATCCCTCTTTTCCATATTCTTTCCAGTCTTTGAATTCTCAAGGTCAAAATCTCTGAGTTGGACATGGTGGCACCCGTCTCTAATCCCAGTACCTGGGAGGCTAAGACAGGAGGATCACATATTGGAGGATAACCTCAGCAACATAGCAAGAATCTCAGCAACCTAGTGAAATCATTGCAAAAAAGAAAAAAGTGCTGGGAGTGTAGCTCAGAGGTAGAATGTTCCTGGGTTAAATCCCTAGTATCAAACACACACAAAAATATCTCTGCATACATTTTTAATGTTTGTCTAACACTAGCTAATATTTCTTTTGCATTATATAATCATACTTTATATAATACCATCCCCATTGGATCCATACAATCACCTACAGACACCCTACCACTCTTGAAAACATAGCTTGTTGTCAATTAAGGCACTGTCCACAGTTATTCACCCTTTCTAGGTATCATTTACCCTTGTCACTGTGCCTTATAGCTGTATCTCTCCTCACTAAAGGCAGAGCATACCTCTCACACCCTGACATTGAGTTTGGTCCTAAGATGTGTTGTGCCCATTGTGTTGACAGCAGATGTGATGCCAGAAGCAGCTGGAAATGTGCTTGTGCCATTATGTGTGTCTCTTGTACTCCTACCATCAGCATGCGAAAGAGCTTCTCCTGGCTATTTATTGTGTCTTAGCCTGAGAGACTGGAGAAAGCACATGAGGCCCAGACCTGCATACAACTCACAGGGAAAAGCCAAGCCCAGCTGATGCATGGTTGAGGCAGAGTCACTGAGCCAACCCCAGCCAACCCTTGCCATGCAAATGAGAATAAATGACAGAAGTTTTAAGCCTATGGTGTTTAGAAGGCTGTTGTGCAACATTAGCTGATTGATACACTGACTAAACTTCCTCCAATTTGGGGATTATAATCATGTACTAGAAGAGATAAATTCCTATGCCACTGAAAACTGCATCCCATTAAACAGAGAGTATCCACTCTGCTCACCAGGAGGCTGCACTTGTTCCTATTGTTTTTCATTATTTTACCCAACCCTTTCTATTGTTCAGTTCTTCCCTAAGTGTTCAATTCCTTTTTCACTCTGCCCTTTTCCTCACTTAACAAAGTAAGATTTGTCTGAATCTTCCAAGAACTCTTGGCCATATTTATTGGAAAGTCACACAGCTTAATCTAGGTGCAGACTCAAGCTAAGGGTGATTTCTTTTATTGAGCCCAGGGTTTACTGCTGATCTAAATTACCAAAGCATCACACTTGTTGATTTATGATGCAGAAAGATTGACCAACTGATTTATGCCCAGTTTCTCAATGCAGCCTGTAAGTTCTAACTTATAGGGGCACAACCAAGATTTCCAGAGACAAGGACACCTGTGGAGCCCGTGTTATATGCACTGCTGTGATTAAACTTCAGCTCACATTGAGGCAACATGCACTGCCTTTGCCATATTTCTGGTTTCACAACTGGTATGTTGATGAGTGATAGCATTATTTTAATGAAAAACACTCACTGGCATTAGCAGTTAGAGGGGAGAAAATATTACTTGTTCTCTTCTCATCTTCTTTATAAATGTCTTATAGATAAGATATGAATTTGTTTAGCAAAGTTTGAAAGAGGGAACCATTAAACAGAAGAAGACAATGATCATGTTTTATTTAGCCTATACAAGCCTCAACAGAGTTTTGTTAGTCTGTATGTGAGGTCTGTATGTGAGGGTTTTTTTTAAGGTTTTGATTGTTGAATTAGTGGCTAACATTTTCATATAAAATATAAATTCTGATTTCTTTTGAGATATAGAAAAATCTAGCAATGCTGAGATCTTATTCATTCATTCCTCTATTCACCCAACAGCTATTGGCTAATCAGAGAAGGAGCATTCCCCCTTAAGAAAGAACAGGAGCTGGCCAGTTTGGCTTCCCTTTTGGACATTAAGTAACTAATTTTAATTAGACTCAGATTATTTATCTTTCTTTACCTTTTTAAAAATTATTATTTTGTATAATTCATTCAGGTATCTGAATTTATTAACCATATACTAAAAGGTAAAAATAATAAATATGAATTGTTTTCGAATATGCAAATACATAGTAGTTCAACAATTATGACTTCAACAATAATAAGATGTATGTGCAGATAAAATCCAAAAAGAGAAAAGGCAAGAATAGAATGGGAATGGATATTTTTGTTCATTACTGATTTTCTCTTTCAAATATTGTCATTTTTAAGTGGATACAGACACAATGTTAAGCATCAGTGATACACAGAGAAATAAGACCGAATCCTAGCCCTTCAGAAATTCAGAGTCTGCTATGATACTTTTTACATTTTACTATGGCTATAAATAATTTCAAGAGCTAAATATCCGTAGTTCCAGACATCATTCCCAGAGAGGCTGATACAATAGGTCTTGGGTAGAGTCCAGGAACATGTGTTTTAATAAAGGTAATTTAACACACAATGGAGGGGCCATACTCTAAAAACAATGAACAAGTAACTTTGATGATATATGAACTAGACTCTGAAATGAGATAAATCAGAGGATTAGATGAGTTTGGGGGTTAGTTTTAGAACAATCTAATGCTTGGAGGTAGAGACATCTAACTTCAATGTAGGTAAAGAGAAGGAAGTGAGCTAGATTAAAAGTAGGTATCAAGTGGAAAATTATAAGGGATTCCTGAAAATATAAGAGAAAGGATGAATTTAGAGATATAAGCAAGAGTCTGATTATTAAGGGCTTAATAGTGCAAATGTATTCAAAATAATAGGTAAAATGCTCTTGAACTATTGGCTATACTAAGAATGAGGAATGTATTATTTCATACAATCTTTACAACACTGCTGTGGTGTAGTGATATCTGCTTCCTAATAACTATTACGTAAGAGAAACTTGAAATTTAAGGCTTAAGCCAAATCTCTCACTCTTGACATTACTGCTGTTCTGGGGGAGATAATTATTTGATATGGGGGCTCTAGTCTATATAAACATCTATAGGATGTTTGCAGCATCCCTGGTCTCCACCCACTAGATGTGAGTAGAGCTTTACCTCCTATGATGACAAACAAAAATATTTCCAGACATGGCCAAGGCACAATCATTCCTGAGTGAGAACCACTGTTAATGCCCTTATAAGTAGTGCAGCCTCAAAAGTAGTAGATAAGTGAGGTGTTTTCTTTTTTTTTTTTTGCGGTACTGAACTCAGGGGCATTCTACCTCCGAGCTATACCCCCAGCCCTATTTTTTATTCTTTATTTTGAAACCGAGTCTCACTAAGTTGCGGAGTGCCTCACTAGGTAGCTGAGGCTGGCCGCGAACCCGGATCCTCCGGTCTCAGCCTCCCGAATGCTGGGATTACAAGCATGCGCCACCACCCCCGGCTGAGATTTTATGTCATTCGATTAACCACAGAGCCCAAACTCTGAAACATCTGCCAAGAAAATTAGCACAAAATAGAGATGAAGATGGTAAAATGAAAGCTTTGTTTCTAAAAAAGAGATCATTCTTTTATAAATCTCAGCTAAACTGAAAAAAAATATACATTTCTAATAAACAAAATAGAATCTAATTAACCATGTCATATTTCAGATTTTTAATATCTTTGAGATGATAAGAGTCTCAATGTATGGCCCAAGCTGCTAATGGAGGTCTGGGATGAACGGAAAGAAGTCACGCACATACACAGCTTAGTCCTTGCCTTCGGTTCCTGCAATTTCACCCTGTGATGCCTTAAAGTAAATGTGACATTACACACATTTTAGCATCTATTTTCCCAGCAGGAAGTGCAAGATAAAGAGGCTCAATCAGTACGTTAAAATAAGATCTGATGCAGGGGAGGGAGCAAAGCTTTCAGATCGTAAGAAATATCATCTCGAGGAAATTAAAAGCCTGAAATATGGCATATGATTACTGACACCAAAGTCCTACTGTTGTGCTTTTGAAGGACTTTTAAAGATGCTTCTGTTTACTAAATAAATCTGCAAAATGACATTGCTTTCCCAGGTGCCAGTGTGCTTCAGTGGGAAAATTTGTGTGCATAGATATCATCACCAAACTTTCTTAACTGATGATTTAGTGGAGGAAAATGTGTTGCTTAAATTAACACATGTCAAATAAAAGCAGTCTTGATGATTAATTTTTTCAAGCTTCTGTTTCCATCTATTTTTCCCAAGTATATGAACAAACTTATACCATTTATATGTGAGCTGGCTTGAAATTAAGCAATCAATAAGCACATCACACTGATAGCTTTTCTTCCTTTTGTTCTTCCTCCTTTCCTTTTCGTCCTTCCCCTTGCTTTTCCTCCATCCCTCCCTTCTACCCTCTCTTCCAATTTCTCTCATGTTACCATTTCCCTTCCTTCCATCATGCCTATATTCTTTCAATCATCCCCTCATTCACTTAATGAACATTTTCTAAATGTTAACTATATGCCACTGTATGAGGTCTCTAGGGATATAATGTGACCTAAAAGTAGATGCAGACCTTGCCCTCATGAAACTTGCCTTGAAGAGGTGGTGGGAGACAGTAATCGAAATATCAATTAAGCAAAGTAAGAATGTAGTTCTAATGAGTACTCTGACAGATGGGTTACTGTTTCAATAAGAACTTTTAAGAGAGGGCTTTCATCTCATAGAACCTTAGAGAAGGCCTCCCTGAGATATCATCAGAAGGATAAGTTGGAGGCAGTCAAGTGAGGAACAGGAAAATATTCTATGTGGTCAAGACAACTTGGAAAAAACAAAAAGTGTCTGGTTGTCATAGGCATGACGTATTTGATAAACAAAAAGAAGGTGGATTTGCATACAAGGTATCGAGAAAAGACAAGGATGGTTAGAAAGTGGAGGAAGATGTTGGCCAGCCTCTGATTCAAACCCTGAACAGAGTTTTGTTCTAATATTAACAGGAATAATCAACATAAAACCTTTGCTATCTTATAAATTTTTATTAATTTCTCTGGAAGACAAATGTGCACAGAGGCAATGAATTATATGATATTACAATCTGATCTTAAAAGAACTAAGAGTCATCAAGCTAATAGATATCTACAAACCAAGGTGTGAACAACCAACTTTGAAGAATTGCTTTTTAAAATTAATTCCTACAATTATCGATAGTGGGAAATAAATAATGGTTTTGATGTCTGGTGAATAATATCTCTCACTATACTCTGTCTTCCTAAAAACTATTATACTTGATTTTACATATATAACACAGATCAAATTTGGATTTAATTTTTAAAAGTTAAAGCTTGAAGGCAAATATTGCACTACGTGTCAAACTATTTAAGGATGCTTGAGTCTTAGATCACCTTCTGTAGTCTCTTCTGAAACACTATGATCATGAGAAGATTGCTGTGGTCCCTTTGGTAATGTGCTACCCTGAAAATTCCTGAATTATACTATCATGTCACTGGGGTCTCTTTAACAAAAACTATGCTGTCTCAGCCCCTGGACTGCTGGTTTTTAATATGTAGGGGAGCTGAGCCACACTGAACACTTATAGTTAAGACAAACCAACACAATCTGTCTTTGGGGCTCCTGGGCAGGAAATCCGAACTCCAATTTCCAAACAGTTGAGAATTACATTTTTATGTTTACCTAAGCCATAGTGGGGGTGTGTGGAAAAGGTATATTACTTTTGTCAAACAGAGCTCCCAAGCTCCCATAAAGTCTTACAAAATACACACCATCTGGAAAAGAAAGTTCCTTCAGAAAGCAGATAATATAAACAAGCTTAGGAGGATTGGGTGTATTGAGTAGTCACAGTCAGATGGGGAGATGGGGACACAATTGATGGTCTGTCTATGGGTCATCAGCACAAGTCAGCATTGTTTTGTTTTTTGTAGTACTGGGGATTGAACTCAAGGGCATTCTACTCCTGAGTTATATTCTGAGCCTGGTGTCTTAAACCTGCATCATTCCGTCTCAGGCTCCCAAGAACTTGGATAACAGGTGTGTGCCACCATGTCCAACCTCATAATTGTTTTGACCTTCCCAGCCACCTTTACTTCTTTCCTACCTTCAATCATAAATCGCTGAAGAAAAGGTTCTAGACTGGACCACACATAAAGAGACACCTGTCTCAGTCAACATTCTGTCTGCCATAATCCAAAACAACTGATCACACAACTTAGAGGAAGGGAGGCTTTTTCAGTCCATGTGAGGCTAGGGTCTGTGGAGCTCAGGATAGGGCCGTAGGAAGCAGAGAGAGGGAGAGAGCACACGGGCTCTGTTTTCATATTATGGAGGCCAGAGGCAGGAGAAGCAACAAGAAAGAGGAGTCAGAGACAAAACACAATTCCTAAGGCCACACTCCAGAGATCCCCTTCTCCAACTACACCCCAGGTGCCTACATTACCACCCAGTAAATCCACCACAATGGACTTATCCATTAATGAGATTGCAACCCTCAGACTTAGCTATATCAGCTCTGAACACTAATACATGAACTCTTCATGGAATATTCTGTACCTAACCATAACCCCCCCCCCCAAACACTAAGGCCCTTTCTTATTCCTGCTTCCTTTCATAGCCAGCAGATGTTTTTAGACCACAGTCACCAATGTACAGTTTCAATAACAAGAAGGATGAGCAAGAATTGAGAGCCTACAAGAAAAGCAGTAACATGTATAAAGACTTTTGTAAAATACCTATCTTTCCTACATATTCCAAGAGCATAATATAGCATAGCATGCTTGGTTGGTCTGTGATAAACAGAAACTGTCAGGTACTGAACAGGTTTTACAATATTTGCTGAGTTTTACAGAATAAAATGGAAATATTCAAGTTAAAAAAAAGGTCACACTTTTGTCTACAATTTAAAATATAATTCAGACATTTTAAATTTTCTTTTAGTTGTTAATGAATTATTATATAAGTATTTCTTTTGAGGCCACAAATGCTGCTGTTAGCTCTTCTTAACAAATAAGGAAGTAATGGTTAAGAAACAAAAATTAAGTGATTGCCTTTGATCTACCTAAGGCCACAAAATTCGTTATTAGGGCTCTGTTAAGTATAGGTGAGTTGTAGCCCAACACACTGTTTACTACATATACTTTTCCATAGCCCATCTAATCATTAAACATGATAGAGAATTTAAGTATGCTTTTTAAGGAAGAAAAAGAAAATTATCTGTACTTTTTATTTTCTAAAGAATGTACCCAAACTAAACAGTCTGAAATGTCATTAAGTTAAGAAAATACGATTTCATGAAAGCCAGCCACAGGCACTTGGATCACTTTTATTTGCTTCCCAGCAACAGGTAGCCAGATTAGATTTTTCTCTGTGTCATATCCTTCATAGTTAGCCATCTGCTCTGACACTTACAAAAGAACAGAAGCAAGAGAAACAAAGTAAAGGAATCAGAAGAAATAATGAATAATGCTGTATTTTTTTTAAACAATCCACTTACCAGGTTATTGGAGGTTATCTAAATGGGGAAAACACTTTTGTTTATTGGTTGCCATTGATTGCACTCCACATTGGATAATTGTAAATTTTTCTCATTGTCATTCAGGTATGGGCATTCACTTATTCTTTCTGCTTTCTTTCTTTCTGCTTGCTCTCTTTTCTTCCTTCCTTCCTTCCTTTCTTTCTTCCTTCCTTCCTTCCTTTCTCTCCTTCTTTTTTCCCTTCCTTTATTCTTTCCATGCCAAGTATATAAACAGGAAAATCTCCTCTTAGTAATCTCTCTCTAGCTTCCTTTAGCTTTAGCACAGAGACTTGGCTGATGACCTCTAGACAGCTGATATTCATTTACACTAAACCTTTCCCTTATTGGACTCATATAAAAGAGGCCTGCAACAGCAACACTGGGGCTTGGCAAAAATTATTCTAATTGTTCCTTTACCCAATATTTGGAGATGGAGCATAGCTATCAGGCCCTGGAAAACCAATATGCAAACACCAGCTTGACAGACAAGGTTAGTAATAAGATACAGCTCCCCTTTGTATGTCATACTTGAGAGATGAAAAAAAAAAAAAAAA
Organism: Graphiurus murinus; assembly: GCA_004027655.1. Classification (NCBI taxonomy): domain Eukaryota; kingdom Metazoa; phylum Chordata; class Mammalia; order Rodentia; family Gliridae; genus Graphiurus; species Graphiurus murinus. Next base: position 28,425 of record PVLC010003893.1, on the reverse strand, counting down.
AAAAGATAGCCATTCCTATTCTTGTTATCACATATTTTATAACTGGTATATGTTTATATTTCCTGTTTAAAGACTGCAGAGTACAGCAAAAGGAATTCTATACTCTGAAAGTTAAACAACCTGACTCTTTTCTATATATTGCTTCAGGAACTAGTTAGTCTTGTTATCAAAAGGAAGAGCATGTTGTTTCTGATAGACTACATAGACTACTAAGTTAAAATTAGGAAATGGATCAAAATAGTGTACCTCAATAGTGTAGTCCACCACTCAGATACAACAAGATATTCCCTACCCTACTAAAACACATCTTGCCTTAGAAAGACACATGCACATAAAATAACAATAGGAGAGTTACTAAATCATTGCAGAAGTTTCTTTCAAAATGTAGAAGGTGCCTGTAAAAGTAACTTGCTATTATTCCAGGGTATCACTAAATGATAGTAAAAATTTAGTACTGTTAACAAAAAGGACCTACAGCACAGCAGAAATCCAGTATGAAATACTTAGTAATCTTTTCTTCTGAATCTCTTGTTCTTTTTTTTATTTACCTAAGATCTGTGCCATATTCAGGAGCAAGCCTTCCAGACCCCACTTGGCAAAAAAATGTATGTAGATTTCGTGTGTGTGCGTGTGTGTGTGTGTGTGTGTGTGTGTGTGTAGGGGAGGGGCTTCTCAAAATTTTCCAGCATATGTTTTCACTGACAGATGAAATAATAATAAAAATTGTGACATTAAAAAATATATCAAGTGGGTGTGGTGGTGCACGCTTGTAATCCCAGCATTTGGGAGGCTGAGACCAGAGGATCTCGGTTCGCGGTCAGCCTCAGCTATCTAGTGAGGCACTCCGCAACTTAGTGAGACCCTGTTTCAAAATAAAGAATAAAAAATAGGGCTGGGGGTATAACACGGAGGTTGAATGCCCCTGAGTTCAATCCCCAGTACTGAAATATATATATATATATATATATATATATATATATATATATATATATATTGATGTGACTTTTCCTGTATCTTTTTTTTTCTTTTATGGTAGGTGGTATCATTTTACAAAACTTTTAAAAAGTGCAAGGCAGACTGTAAATAACTTCTTTCAAATCTTTGTTTCAGGGGAACAACTTTTCATAAGATATTCTGAAGTCCGGTATCTCTATTCCCCACTCCTAATCCCCAAACCACTTGTGAAAATTCAGTTTTTCAACAAAGCCCAGCTCTATTACTTCCAGCTGTCTTTATCTTACCAAATGCCCTAACATACACATATCCAAACTGTAAATCAAAAGAGAAAGGAAGAGTGAGATTCACAGAAATGAATATGAAATTATTAAATATAATTTTAAATGAATATGTGCATAGAGCAAGTTTATTTTCTATAATTATCAAGGTTGTCTTTTTTCACATCTAAGTATTAAACTATCATTCAATCACCCTGAGAATGTATATTTTATAAGCACACAACACTATATAAACTCGATCAGAGTGATTTTCAGTTCTAACACTATATGAAAGAAAATAATACAATTATCAGGATACTACAATAATATAATAATTATAGTAGTAATTTTAGTTGTAGCTTTAGTGTTACAACATTAACTAATACTTCTGTGTACTTTCCTATTCATTTTACTCATATTAACATATTTAACCTTCATAGCAACCCTATGAAAGATAATGTTTATATTTCTTATTATACTCATTTTATAAATGAGGACACTGAGACAGAAAGGGAATAGGTGAATTATTCAAAGAAACCAAGACATAAGAAGATCTGGGAAGCCACAAATCTCAAAGCCAATAAAAACGTACCCTTGGCAGTCACACATTTAGTTGCTATCTAGATTATCAACCTAAAAGTCTATGATAAACTAAGCTAGAGTTTCATAGATGCCCAAATATAGAGAATGAGCATTTTGAAGTTGACATAGAAATAAATCACTCTCTGGGAGTTAGTAAATGTAGTTATCCATCTAAGAGTTTCCTTTCTTCCTTCCTTCTTTCTTTCCTTCCTTCCATTTCTTTTCTCTCTCTCTTTCTCTTTCCTATGCCGCTGATTATGAAAAAATAAACTTCCTCATTTTCTTAAAACTCCACACTGACAATAACAACAAATTACTTAAAAATAAAAAAGAAAGAAAATCTTCATGAAATGAAAATATAGTTAATTTGTGATGTGAACATATGCCTGCAAAGCACATCAGTCTCATTGGAAGTATAAACTAAGGAAATCCAAAAATAATACTTGCAAACACTCAAATTTTGGATTTGTTGGAGTTTATAAGAATTATTCTTTTTGAATATAAAGAGCCTACTGAATAACAGCCTCATTAATAAAAAGGCATTTTGTAAATCATAGAGCATATGATCAAGATTGGTAGGTAGATATCTGTTTCTGACAACACTATTTAGAAATCTAAACAATAGGTTATTTATCAAATGTGCAAGGTCCTGGGCAAGTACAAGAAACAGATAAGCAGCCAGACCTTCCATAGGCATGCAATGAGTCTGGCTTCAGTGTTCTCCCCACTAACCTCCATGGGTCTACCATTTCAACTATTACAGTCACTAGTTTAAGTTTCTTTTTCTGGAAGTTCCTACTAAAATGCAAAACAATTACAGAAAGATAAGAAATCACGCGCCAAGTAAATTATCTCTCAGATTATATTTTCACATAATCCCAACAAAAAGAGAAATAGTAAAGATTGAGAATGATGGGATGAGACCAGTCACTGTGGAGCAGAGCTCAGGTGGGGATGGGTATATGTATGCGGTGAACCTGGAAAGGATGGTGAGGAATAATCCTTAGGTCTGTTGGAGTTGAAAGAGGAGAAGACATTTGGGAAGGGATCACTAAACTGAAAGTGGAGCCACTCATAGGCCACTTCCCAAGTGACACATTTTCAATCATATTGACCATATTAAACTTTGTACATAATTCAGGTAAGATGGACAGATATATCTGAAAGCCTGAATTAAAGCATATAACCACAAAGCTGAATTTAATTAAGTGAACTTTGGCCAAGGACCCTGATGTTTGGTACAAACCTGATAGCTCTTCTAGTGCAAGTTCTGGGTCACAGAGCACATGTTGGCCAGCATCAAGACCCCTTTTGCTCTCATTCCCAATTAATTATAGATGTTGGGTCTATAAGATCCTTTGTTGGAAATAATTAAATAATAAATGTCTATAAAGCGGTTTGCATGCTGAGCCTAATAAGAACAAACTCCACAGAAATCCAATTTAAACACTTATTGCTTTTCTGAGCCAGAATTAAATTGGATTTGTGTTTCTGAACTTCTTGGCACAAGGATCGACCATCGCATGGGTGGATTTGGCATCATGACTGCCTTTGAGACCAGCTGTGCAGAAATATTGTTTGCCTCAGAAGTTGGTATTCCCCAAACATGGCTTCAGAAACAAATCATGGGGCCAACCATTTTCAGATTTCTAACGGGTATCATGAAATTCTCAAAAACATGTTCTAAGCAAAAATAACTTTCATTCACATCAACTGCAAAAAGTAATAAGCGGAGCTCTCTAAGGGGAGAGAGAGGGTATGTCAAAAGTAGATAGAAAAATCAGGATATTTGGTTCCATAAGAATGTGACAATCATTGTTGTGAACTGATGATACCAACATGGTCCGGTCCACAGACTAGAGAGAGCTTTTAGAGACAAAGATGGAGTGCAGAGCACAAAGGGTCCTTGGACTTTGTATGTAATCCCTTGTTTCTCCAAATTAGCATCTTTTCCATGCTAAGTCATATTTTAATTCATTGAATAACAAAAACAAACTTCTTCTGGTTATCAAATAGCAATGCTGCCTGCTGACCAGTAGTATCATGGACTTAACTGCTAAATAACACTTCAAAAACAAATGTGAAATTTATTCACCTATTTTAACAAGTTTAGAACCAAACTTGTTGCTCAAATTTTGTATATGTGGTATCTTTAGGAAGGTATTTTTTTTTTATAAAGGAGCAGAAAGTCTAAAATAGCTTTGGAGCAAAACAGAGCTACATTTATTTATAAGCCTCTTGGAGAACTTACTGGCATCTTTTTCCCCTTCCAATATATATTCCATATTCCACTCTTTTGCATTATGTAACACCCAGGAAATTGAGTTTCATTCCCAGCTCAAAAACTGGGTCCTACTTTGTCTAAACCAATCAGAATGTTCTTTGTCCCTTGACACAGTGATTGGTTGAAGAATTCCAGGCCTAAACTGACTGGCTCATAGTATTCAATGATTTCGGTGATTGGTTCAGGAGTAGGCCAATCAAGGCAAAGCTTAGGACATTGGGATCTTAGAAATAGTTATTCTCTCTCTTTCTAGACAGTGAGATTTGAAATTTAACACTTTGAACACATGAAGCCATTTTATCACCATGAGGAAAGCCAGAATCTCAGAGCAGAGTCAAAAAACAGGGTAAAGGCTTTGTGCACTGGCACATACCTGTAATCCAATCGACTCTGGAGAATAAGGCAGGAGAATCACGAGTTCGAGGCCAGCCTGGGCAACTTAGAAATATTCTGTCTCAAAATTAAACAAGTAAAAGAGGCTGGGGATCTAGCTCAGTGGTGGAATATCCCTGGGTTAAATCTCTAGTACCATCAAACAGGAAAATGAAAGACATGAAATTTCTGAAGAAAAGACATTTATGAAATTCATAAAGAATGAAATGAGTGAGCTCTGTTATGATTTACGATTCTAAAACTTTCATGTCCTTTACTTAGTTTGCTCTTTCAATGTTCTAGAAATTTTAGACTACCCAACCCACTGTTCATTTGTATCTTTTTAGACAAGTGATACATCCTTACAATTGTGTGTACATTAGTCTATGCAGAAATGTGGATATTTCTTATGTTTCAATAAAATGGTTGAAGAAAGAAAAAGAAAGTAGAGATAGAGATGGAGAGAAGAAAAGCAAGAAGGAAGGAAGGAAAGAACGAAGGAAGATGGATGGAGGGAGGGCAGGAAAAGGGGAGGGATCTAGCCCTAGACACATTCCTGATTCTCTAACTCAAACTATCCCAAGGCTTGATCTACTTCTGAACTGTCCAGTTACCTCAGTCAATACATTCCATCTATTATATAAGCTACATTGATTATCTCCTTTTTATGGACCATGTAAAAATTGTATCTGGACAAATTTAGAAAAATTAATAATCCCTTAGAACAACCTATTTTTCTCATCTCTCAATGGAAAAAAATACTGTCTACTGGGGTATCAAGGGATGATATTTAAAGAGTCACCTAGACTTATCCACCCATCCATCAACTCATACATCCACCTACTCCTTAATCCAATAAATACGTACTGAGTACATTCTACATGTCAGGCACTGCTGCATGAGAAAGATAGCAATGAACACAAATGGCAATGTCCCCAACATCACATTAGTATACAACAAACAAGTGACTGAAGTTTGTCAGATGTTAACACTATGAAGATAATGAAGATTTGGGAGGGTAGGTCACTGATTAGGTATTGGCACATATACAAGAAATAAATAAGGAAAGCAACTAGGCAAAGATGAGGGGAAAAATCCGAGGAACAGATAAAGGAGGCCCAAGAACTCGGGTTATGTACTATATACATTCAAGCCACAAGCAAGGAGGCTGGTGGCTGGAGTTGGCATAGAGTGAGTAGGTGCTTGTCAAACATCATGACCAACCTACCACCAAGCAATTTTTATTCAATCAATTAATTTTTTAAAGTCCATTTCATTCTCTTATTCCCATAACCTTGGCTTATATCCTCATCATGTGGGAATATTTCCTAAATGCACTGTCACCTCTGTGACCATCCTTCACGGTACTTCAAGAACAATCTATAGATATGCTTGTGGCAAAAAGTCCCCAGTTAAAGTTGTCTGTTGTCCTTCTATTACTAATGGTAATGACCTTCAAACTTGTGTTCTTTCTCTTTTCCTTCCTTCCTTCCTTCCTTCCTTCCTTCCTTCCTTCCTTCCTTCCTTCCTTCCTTTCTCCTTCCCTCCCTCCCTCCCTCCCTCCATCCCTCCCTCCCTTTTTTCCTTCCTTTCTTCTTTCTAGGCCTCCTTCCTTCTCTCCCTCTTTCTTTCCTTCTACTAGGGATTGAACCCAGGAGCATTCTACCACCAAGCTACATCCCGGGTCCTTCTTTTATTTTATTGAGACTGGGTTCAAGTTGACCTTGAACTGCAGTTGTCTTATCTGTCAAATATGAGTCATACAATAATGTGTTACTCACAGGATTATTTTAAGAATTAAAGTAGCTCAAATATGAAGACTTTCAGCACAAAGCACTGCTTGAATAAATTTTAGCTATTTTCTATCAACTAATGCTAAATCTGTCCACTTGTTTATGATACAGAAAAATTAAGGGTCATCAACGGGTTTGCTTCTAGCTGTGGCAAGGTGATTTCATCATACAGTGATTTTTTTCTAATGATAAAGATGTGTATTTGCTGTGAATTAATACATCTAATGGTGAATTCACCTCAGGGGTGTGCTGAGAGGCATAGGTGTATAATAGGACCCTAAGAGCTCAGAACAGGGAGGCTTCCTGTTGTGAAACACACAAGACATACTGAGTGTGGTGTACACCTGTTATTTCAGTATTTGGGAGGCTGAGGCAGGAGGATCCCAGGTTTGATGCTAGCCTCAGCAATGTAGTAATACTCAGCAACCTAGCAAGACCTTGTTTCAAAATAAAAATAAATAAATAAAAAATAGGGCTGGGGTGTATCTCAGAGGTAGAATGCCCCTAGGTTCAATACCCAGGACCTCCCCCAACACACAAAAGACATACTGAGGAGGATCAGGAGCTGTTGAGATAGTATAGATGCAGTGGCATTAAAATAAAAAATAAATCTACTAGAAGGGAATGCCAGGAATTCTTTTGAAATTTGTATAATATAGATTTGTGAACAACAAACAATACTTCCAAAAGCTATGTCTACCATTATGTAGCATGTGTATATGATTTCTTTGAGGCATCTTCAGTGTATCTCTCCCTACCCAAGAATCCCTGAAAATACTCAGATAATTGGAGGAAAATGATATGGCAGGGTACATTATCATGACACGATGTGTAGACAGCTACTGAAACACAGAAGTTACAGGAAAATTCTATATTCAGCCCTACAATAATGAGAGGCACAGGGCTCTGTAATGACATGGGTACCCTCTTGTCTCAAGATCACAGGCTATAATTTCACTCTCTAGAAGATAACTATCCCCCAATCTAGTGCAGCACCTGTTCCAGGACTTAGTAAATGCAGGAATTTTCAAAGTCAAATCTTTAGTAAACCATTTCCATCCCAAGATCTCTATAGCCCCATCATAGTCAGTAAAGACAACCAGTCTGGTTTTCCCAGAAGGAATTCAGGGTCTTCTCTGACTTTACATATTGAACTCTCTCTTACCTGCCTTCCTCAGACAAATCTAGAATGTCTCGGGAGAAATTGGGGCTGTGGTTCAACAAGCTCTTTGACATCCAGGAAAATGTTGGATGTCAAACTTCTGCCATAGCAAACATATTGGCAAGAGCAGGGTTTACTTAAAACAATAAAATAAGGCACACACTTCCCTCTAGTACAGAGACCATCATTTGTTTAAAAAACCTAGATGCACTTTAAATGTGATTATGATGGAGAAAGTAGAGACAAAAGCATTAAGTCAAGGTAATTCTTACATCGGAGAAGGCTTGCTATAAAAATGAACTTTGGAGTCAAGTCCTGGGTTTATCTGGAAAAATTACATAACCTCCAAACCTGACAAATTACCTGTCTCTAAAATGGGTTCAATAATAAGTTATGTATGGTTGTTTGTGAGAATTGACTGAACTGATTCTTACACAAATAAAACACTCAGTAAAGTATATAGTGAATAAAAGCAAATTCTCAATTGAAACAAATATTATCCTTAGTATTAGTAGGACAAAGGGATATTTGTGTAAGGAAAGAGAAGGGAGGGAGTAATTCAATGGAACAGAGGAAGGGTCTAGTAAGTGCTGACTACACATATCTGCCAGGCAATTACTAGGAACCTCTGTGGCTTCTGGTAACATGAAAAAGATGATGCTAGAAGGTTTCAATGCTGGCTTTACAGTCTGCCAAGAATACCTCTAGAGAGGGACCCAGATAATAATCCTGTTAGTTATTGTGTGTGGGAGCTTTAGACGCTTTGGTTAATAATGTTGAACCTGAGTTTCTATCTTAGTTCTTTAATCTATTAGTGGTGTGACTTTGGGAGAATGACTTTCTTTTGTGAAATCCAATGGGGATTAAGCATAGAAGGTGGTTCCTTTCCTTCTTAGAAACAAAATCTCTCTTTTTATTTTGGATAAACACATTGTGGCCCTAGATTTTGTTTCCAAGATTCTCTTATAAGTAGGTAAATTAGAGGTCTAAGTTCTGATCAATTACACATGTTGTGAGGACCATCGTGAAACTTCTTTAAAACAGCGAAGCATTTACTTTTCTCATTTCTTTCTTCCTTCATCTGCTTGCTTAGAAAGAGAAGTGATGGATGGATACTTAGCTGTCATCTTGGAACATGAGAGCAGTAAAGTAGATGACATCTAGAGCTCCCATATCAGTCTTAAAATTACATGAGAGGTGGGCGTGGTGGCGCACGCTTGTAATCCCAGCATTCGGGAGGCTGAGACCGAAGGATCCGGGTTCGCGGCCAGCCTCAGCTACCTAGTGAGGCACTCTGCAACTTAGTGGGACTCGGTTTCAAAATAAAGAATAAAAAACAGGGTTGAGGGTATAGCTCAGAGGTAGAATGCCCCTGAGTTCAATCCCCAGTACCGAAAAAAAAAAAATTATTTACATGAGAGGAACGTCATATTCTGACTTGTGTAAGCCACAGCTATTGAGAGTTTCTGTTACAAACTTAGACAAATCTAAGTTATATCTAAAATAAACATAGTAACTATTTGATAAGATTTTTTTCAGTGATTTAACAAACTAAGCCAGGTAGGTGGTAGCACATGGTCTGGTTTTATGAATTTACAAATTCATTCATTCATTGAATATTTATCATATCTACTCTTTTTCAAACCTTCTCCTTGGCACTGAGAATACAATGGTGAAAATGACTGTAAGGACTTAATAAGACATACATAGTCAATGAAATAAGTCAATCTGAAAATGATGCCCCATAGAAGAAAATTAAATAGGGGTATGGTATAGAAAGTAGTATAATGAAAGAGCATACTTTATGGTGGTCAGAGATGTCTTTGAGGAAATTATATTTAAACCTGCATCTTAATGATAAGAAGTAAGTCTGATAAAGAATTTGAAGTACAATCCATAAGGAGAAAAGCCCAAGTCAGAGGACATTGAAGTAAGAAGATGACGAGTATGAGATCAAAATAAGCCTTCTGGGCTGCAGCATAGGAATGAAGGTTAAGGGTAAGGAGTAATACTGAGATGGGCACAGCCAGATTACATAGGACCGTGAACACCTGATACGAAACGCCTTATAAATATACATCATGGGACTAGGAAGTTATAAATAGAATAAAATACAGATCACCCCCCAAACCATGGTTAGTACTGCTAAGCATTGCCATGTTATTGCACCTATTTCTCACCACAATGAGAACCTTCTTCTCTAGTTAAAGAAAAGTGGATAAATATTCCAATAAGATGTCTAGTTGGTGGCAAAATATAATGAGTTTAAATAGGCCCATGTATAGTTGGATCCCAGGAGGGAGTCCCCGATCCTTAAGGACATACTGCTTAACAATGTCTGAGGGATGTATAGAATCTTGTCCCATGAATCCAAAGAGAATGTCACATAAATGAGACATGGGAGAAAGATGGATCCAAACAGAGCAAACACACACACACACACACACACACACACACACACACACACACGCACACACACCAAGATGGACATCTGACAGAGGATAGCAGTTCTTCTGAGGAGAAATGTTCTGTAAAGAAAAGATTCTTATTATTTTATAATTTTAATGGTGTGTGTGTGTGTGTGTGTGTGTGTGTGTGTGTGTGTGTATGCGAGAGAGACAGAGAGAGAGGCACATAGGTGCCCAAATCCTTCCTGCTTTCCCTCTTGTTTAGTCTAACCACAAATCAAGATCAACAACTTAAATGATGTGCTATTTTGCTTTACTGATGGGGTAACAAGCACAGACATTCCTTACCTGGGAAAATTGATACTGTACCATTAAGAACATTCACAGAAGGTTGAATCCACAAACCACCTAATAGGCAAAGTTAAAGAAGAGTGAGAATGGGAAATGGTTGTTGGGATCGATTTCAGACCTGCTTGCTTTATGATGCTTGCAATTGTTTGTTCAAGGGTTCCTGTATGGATTGTTTTTCTGTGATACTATCTATCCTTTCTGAAATAAATGAGGGCAGAATATGCTGAATTATTGCACACTTTTCTTCATTGTCCAGAAATGAGCCTCACTGATTTTCAAACCTTCTTTTATTTGGTGGCTCCCATGATACCTAGATATGGAATCTTTTGTAAGCTTGGGGGAACTTGCCTTTATATTCTTCTTTCTTGTTTTCCACAAATACTGAGCAGACAAGGAAGAAAATAGGTTTTTCTCAAGATGTCTCTGGATTCTTAGGGTTTCTTATGCCCAAAAGGCACTGTTTGCAGCAAAACCACCTTCAGGCCACTTAGGAAAGAAAGAAACTTTGAAGTGTATAAATTTTTTCATCTTGTAGGAGTGAGTTCTACTGTGGTTTAAAAAAATCAGTGTGAATCTAAGGATTTAACAAAGGAAGGATACATGGAAGATATTTTCATTTGGCAATGGCTGGGACTATTTTTGGTTAGGAGACAAGAGCAAAATCTTTGGCAATATAATACAACTTTAAATATAATATATCTTCCCTTTGCCTACGCTAAAAATTTATCCACTAGAATTGACACTAAAATTAAAGTATCTTGGGAAAAGGCAAAAAGGTGCAAGGGGTCTGATACAAGGATAAATAAGTCCTTATCAATGTGTACACAGATGTTGCTATTTTATTTTTTCCTACATATCTTCCCCATTAATAATGGATCTCCATCGCATTATGTATCAGATTCCATGGAGGATACAAAAGCCTTTCTCTCAGGATGATTATGAAAGACACAGAATTCTAGTGAAGACCATGGAATCTCCAGAAATTTAGCAAGGAATACTCCACAGAGGCCCGTTCTTTCTATTCTTTCAGTTAACTGGTACAAAGTATTCTCACCAGACTTTGCTACTCTACTGTTTTAATGACAACACTGCTCTAGTCTGCCTTGAAATAGAACCCAAGCCGAGAGTGCTGAAATGTAGGAGTGGATGAAAGAGAAGGAAAGCACAAGAAAGATAAGGAGGAAGTGAGAGTCGGCATGGCATCAAGAATCTTGATTTGTAACTACAGTAATAGAACTTTTTAGTAAAATGAGGAAAGGCCTTTTGCAAAACCCCATACTCAGCAATTCTAACAAATACATCTATTTTTCAATCTACTTGTTCTGCCCAGTATTTTAGCTTAAATCCAGAATGTCCCCCCAAAAGCTCATGTATTAGGCAATACAGGAATGTTAAGAGGTGAAAAGATCAGATTATGAGGTCTCTGCCCTCACTAGTGGATTAATACATTTGGTGAGTTAATAATTTGAAAGGACTAACTTGTAGGTAGCAAAAGCTGTAAGCAGGTGGGGCATGGCTGGAGGAAGGAAGTATTGGGGGTCTGGCCTTGGTGACTATCTATGTCCCTGCTCTCTCTCTCTGTTTCCTGCTGCAAGAGCTGAGCAGCTCTCCTCCACCACCTCACCTCAGGCCCAGATCAGTGGAGTCAGCTGATAATGGCTGAACTTCTGAAACTATGAGCCAGAATACACCGTTCCTCCTCTGAGTTGTTCTTGTCAGGTATTCTGATCCCAGTGATGAAAAGCTGACTAACGGCCAGTTGCTTCTTTGTAAAATACATGAATGTGTCTGAGGGAGACAGCAACATAGTCACCAGGTCATGGCGCTCATTGGTCTAAGGAAATGAGGCAAATCTGGAATGTGGGACCTAGTGATTTAAAGGAAAACTTGCAAGGAGTCTACCTGTTTAGGCAATGGGGTAACGTTCCAGACAGCAGGGGCCCCTGCTTGTCCATCTGTGTATGGCTATCAGCCAAGTGGGAAAGCACACAAGCACACCAGCGGGCTGTTTGCTTGTGGGACTCATATGCATCCTGGGAAAGCACCATCACAATGGGAGAAAATAGAGGCTCTTAAATCTCATGAAAAGAAAGTAGGCCAGGGTTTGATAGGAAGAGCAATTTTGAGTAAACCATGATGTCTGTCTCTCAGGGATAATTTGAGAGTCCCTTGGATGAGTATGGGGGAGGCAGTAAGAAAAAATGAGGAGACAATAAAACCAGAAAGGCCACTTGACTTCCTCCTCTGCATGGGCAGTGCTGCCTTGCAGCACGTTTACAGCAGGGGGAACTATGGCAATGAGGATCTGCTGGCTTTGCTGTGGCAGCAGGACATGTGCACAGGGCTGGAACACTGCCAGCCAGCCAGCCTCCCAAGAGCAGAGCAGTGGTCTAAGCATCAGCTTGACCCTTCTTCCACCTCCCCCTAGTTCTGTCACTCTGCCTCTGTATGGGTCTCACAGTCTCTCTCTTTTACTCATTTCTTATTATCTACCTTTCACACATACTGATGGTAGTGAGGCTTAGGCTTCACTGGACTAACAGCTGAAAAGCATAAAGGGTGTCACCCCTGAGGAGTCACTGTCAGAGAACAGGAGCCCAGGGTGGAGAGACACCCCGAACCTGGCTCTGGCAGGTCTAGTATGAAAAGGACATGTGTGCTTGTGAGGCCCAGCTCTGTGCCCAGCTCCGCATGGGTGCTCACAGACAGCTTCTCTGGCATCTGCAGATAGCTCCACACAGGTCAGAGTTTTCTTGATGCTGGAATTGGGGGTGGGGAGAAGATAGAGCCGGAACCATTGGACATGACACAGGTGACCTCAAACTTCTGAAAAAAGATCCTGATGTTACAGTTTCAACTAACTGCCTCCTCATAGAGCCTTGGAATTTTCTAGGATTAAGTGATACAAGTCGTAAGCTGTTCTGGTTATGAATTCTTCAATTTGTCCCTAACCTTCCCTACTATCTCATTTTCCTCAGAATTACTTTCTTTGCATATAATTCAAATCCCTATCAGATTCAGTCTTTATTGTATTTTTCATTATCCATTCAGCCCCTCTGCTGTGGGCGATTTCCTTTGAAGTACAGTCCTCTCAGTAATGGCTCCTTTGTATCATTGTTTCTGCCACAGAGGTGCCCAGCATTCATCTGTAACACCGCCTGAGATAAGCTCCAAACCTGCCCAACTGATGTCTCTCTTAAATTCCAAATATCTTCCACCAGTACTTTCCAGAAAGTATTTATCTGGGACCAGGCAAAGATAATGATGCCCCTAAAGCACTGAGAGAGTTGTCTAGCTATCCAGTGGTGGAATGAGTCACACCCTACCAACTAGAGTGGCTAAGCCCGGCCATTGATGTAGCCAAGAATTTCAAACTAATCATGAAACTGTCTTTTGCCCCAGCCCATAATTTGTATGGCCTTTACCAACTCTTGAACAATGCAAAATTACACACCTGGCCCCTTTGCCCCAGTTATCATGCTATTCTGTCCTATATAATTATCAGCTCTTAAGTAGAATTCTCATTTTTTAATACTCACTATCATATAAATTCAATAGCAGTGGACCATGGTGGTTATTGTTTATAATCTGGATTTGTCAATAGAGAAATCCAGGGACTTAATTAAGTTCCTGGAGGCTACTCAGCAAGTCAGTTCCCAACACAAATACACGCCAGTGTCCACAGCTCTCAGCCCCACTGCCTTCCTCTGTGGTAACTTTTGCTTTATCTAATGACCTGGCATTCTTTTCTGATGCATTCAGAACTTATGGCCTATGATTTTCACCTTGTGTTAATAATGTTTGCATTCTAAAAGTTGCCATTTCTTTCCCACTCCCAGCCATCTTATACTTAAATTTGGAATGCTTTGGTGAGTGCACCCTGCTAGGGAAAAAAGAACAAAACAAAAACAATGAAAAAAACCACTGGCTCCTATTTCTGTTAAAATATTCTTATTGTACCTTTCCTGGAAAGACTAGAGATACATATGTGGTTGGCAGGAGGGAGAACAAAAAAAATATAAAAAAGGGGGAGGCTGAAGTCGCCATGTTTCCATGTGGAAGACAGCTCCATTTCCCCAATTCTTCCCATCAGAGCCAAATTCTTTGTGTTTGTTTCATAGCCTGGTGGCATGGAAGAATGTGAGGCTCGTTCCAAGCAAGCTCAGTCAGAGCACATGCTTTAACTCAATCAACACAAACCTAATAAGAAAAAAAATATCTGGACCTTCCCATCATTTTTGCTCAGTAAAGTAGTTTATAGCCCATAGCATGGATTTTAATTAAATCTGGACATTATATATCCAACAGGGAAACAGCCAAAGTAAGCTAAGTCTTTATGTAAACTTCATTACTTATTAGGCAAGGGCAGAAAGATAAGAAATGTTCATTTTCTAGTTTAGGACTTAATAAAAGAAAGAATAAGACTTTTGACTGATGTTGAGGTTAAAAACTCATCTGTATCTGGGAGTCATGAGAGTGGGTGCCACAGAATCAGTCCAGAACTGTGCCCCCCATCTTTTTCTCACTGTGTAGGGATGGAGGGCTCTGGAAAGCACTGATCCCTAATCTGACCTCAGTTTGTAGCCCCTGTCTCTTCCTTTCCTTAGCATTCTTCAATGTTCTACGCAAGTATTATCTTTATGTTCTCAGAATGCAACAGCTGCTCACACACTTTGAGATCAGTCCCTTGAGAAACTTAAATTCTCTCCCAAAGACTAAGAGACCTAGTCTGAAATAGTCCCTGCCCTGGGACAAATGGTCCTGAAAGTTTGGACACCTGAGTTCTCCTGATTCTTAAGATATTAGAGTGAAGATCTGAGGCTAACTTTCTCCCACTGAATTCTTGCTTGAGAGCTCTGATGTCATTTGCCACAGAGCCAGTCAGAATAAGGTTCATCTACTTTGCATGAATTGAATTATTTGATTTCACACTTATCCCTATGAGGAGACTACTATTCATTGTCTTATTTTATAGATGGAGAAACGGAAAGTATTAGCTTTCTGTGACTGTAAGAAATACCTGAGACAATCAACTTATAAGGAAGACAGGTTTATTTTGGATCATGAATTCAGATGTTTAAATTATGGTTGCTTGGCCCCATTGCTTCTGGGCCTATGGTGAAGTACCCCATCATGGGGAGTGTGTTGGTGATCAAGGGACTTGTCTCATGGTGACTGGGAAGCAAAGAGGAATAGCAAGAAACCAGGATCACACAATCTCCTTCAAGGGTGTGACTTCAGTGACCTAAAACCTTCAACTGGGCCCCATCTCTTATGGGTTCCACCATTTCCCAATGGTGCTGGTGACTACCCCTTTAACAGATGGATTTTGGGGGGATATTTAAGATATAAACTGTAGCAGTGATGTACAGAATTAAAATAATAGCAGGTAAATAGCAGTGCCAGGGTTTAAATCCAAGTTGGTTGTCTCCAGAGAGTTGGCCTCAATAGATAATGCTCCAAAGTGCACGTCAATGAATTAGAAAGGAAGCGAGCAACCTCTTTGTAGGGAGCAGGTCACAATAGCATGTTTCAGGGGTAAGTGTCATCTTTGCATGCTTTTATGAAGCTGAATCCATCTTCAGCAGAACCTCTTCAGCAGCTGGTATGACTCTGCAGAGACACCTCTGGCAGAGCTGCTGCTTGGAGTCACCCCACTTTTTCTGGGCAGCCACTCTTGGAAAACTCTTTGCCTCCCTGTAACTTCCACTTATTAGTTTTAGTTAGCCTACTGTCTCTTCCATGTGACACTTCATTCTCCTCTGCTTGGGTCCCAGGGTCATATCTTCTCATGCAAGACATCTCTGGCTCTGGCATTTGTGAATCAATATGACCCCCAGGTAGAATCTTATGGTAGGCTGGTCACAGTCCTGCTATTGCTGTGGAGGTCAGTGTTCTTGGCCCAGTCAACCATCCTTCAGGTATTGTGTTGACAATGGAAGAGCAGAGTGTCTCCTACCCTATTCATTCCCCATCTCTTAGCATTTGTTTTAAGCTAGACCACAAAATTCTGAAAAACTCAGCCCAATGGCATACTTTGTCTTTTCAGCTTTAATCTCTGAAAAATTTAGAAATATAAACACTTTCTGAAATATATACAAACAAGTTTGAGGGTATCTGAAATGTGAGGCCCAACCCAATTAGGCAATAATTAACTCCTCCCTCATTGATATGTGGGATGGGCTGAAGAATAACAATTATTTTCTGAGACTCAAATCTACACCTGTGCATTTTGGTAGGCCATAGTGGCAGAAGACTTGCTTCAATGATGTAGCTATTCCAATGTCAGTGGTACATATATCTGATGCACTTATTGTGTGTTCTTTTAAGTCAATGATGACTCTATAAACCTTATGTTTAGGATTTTGTAAATTGTCTCAGCTCTTGGGAATTTCTACAATTTTGAATAGAAACAGATATGTTAAAGTTTCTGTCCTTTTCATTCTAGCTGTGTAGACAGAAGGACCCAAATTCAAACTCTGGCTCTGTCATTCATTAGCTATGTGAACTTGTACAAGTTATTCAATCTCACTGAGGCTCAATTTATCTGGCATTTATTAGATACTCAATAAGCTGTAACTTTTGTTTTTGGTGGTTATTCCAGCTTTCATATCAGTTAAGGTTGATTGCAGGCAATAGAAATCTAATATTTCAAGTAGAATGAGATTAGTTTCAAACAACTAATCAACATTAGTGGATGGTGGATCATTATACAGGAACCTTTTGCTGAAGAAAAAAAAGTACAGTGACAAGGAAAAAAAAGAGTACGATGACATAAGTGCTTTGAGACACTTAGGAGGCCAAGGATAACAGCTACAACTACTCTGAACCATCCATTTCTTCAGCCTTTTCACCAGCAAGAGCATCAGAAGGAAGATGGCCCCTGCCTAAACTGCCTTCAAATCTCATTCAGGAGCATCCAACTGGAAGAAAATAATTTGCATCTAGAACCCTAGCAATAAAGGAGTTTGGAAAGTTGGATTTTAACGCTTAAGCCCCTATGGCATGGTAAAGAACATAGACAAAAGAGGAAACAAATACTGAGTACTAATTAATTATACCCATTTTTCCTTGCTGTCACATCTACTGTCAATATAACATGCCCTTGATACCACTGTCACAGTAATAGGGAAGTTTGAGACAGAGTTTGTAGCAATCTTAACCCCTATAGGGTAAGTGGCTTGGGTTATTGGTACTGTGACCTATGATAATTTACAGACATTCTCTTTGTTCAGCACTAATTGGGCCACCTGGGATTAGATGCACATCCTAATTCAAACAACAGAGTTTATCATCCCTTAATAGAAAGTCACTTTTAGAATTGTAGTAAACACATGGGAGCCAACTAGAGAAGTTTTATGAATAATAAAGGCATTTCTGATTAAATAAATTGTGCAGCACTCAAATGACAATTCAAACAAGAAATTGATCCTTACATATGTTCTTTATGATAAGCGTATGAAAACTCATCCTATGTATTTCTAATTATCCACTCCAGTAATACATAGTTTTGTCAAATGGGTGGATCACAGATCATGCAGAAGCAGAAGAAATTCAAATTGCTATTTTAGCCTCTTCTCTGAATGTTCAAGGAACCAGGAACCCCGTGAATGCCAGTTTTACTTGTCTGCTCCTCCTTTGTTCTCTCTGCTCGTTGACTGGCCTGTAAAACAACCCACCAATGATAAGCAACCAGAGAAGAAAAAGCCAAGCAGGAGAAAGAGAGATATGAAATGAAGTGAAACTTTTGAGGTTGAAAATGATAGATAGAAGTTTTAGAAGTTGAACTATGTTCTTACAATACATTGATACACAACCATTTACAGAGTAAATAATCCTAACCCATTTTCATATAGATAAATGTCTAATCGTATTTTACTATACAAGGTAGCAAGAAACAAACATTCATTTAAAATAACATTAATTAATTATGGCAAAAGATTCAGTGTACACCTAGAAAATTATAGGTTGGTGATATTAACTTATCAATTTTAAAATAATGTGTTGACCATTAATAACAACATAGAGCAAGTAATAACCAGATCGTAGCAGCAGAATGATACATACATGTGGAGTAACCCGAATCACTCAGGGGACACTTACAATGGCAAATATGACTTATGGTTAAACTAACTCTACCTCACTAAAATTCAATAATCAAAACATCTATTGTATGTAAATATTCCTCTTATGATAAAGGTTAAAAGTTAAATTTTTGAATCCTAAATATTATTTTCTAGTTCTGGAAGAGGATTTCTTACCCTTCCCTTGTCACAGTAATGCAGAGTAATGAAGTCAACAGTAAGAATCTAGAGCAACAGCTCATCTGGCGTCACTATTTCTATCTCTGTTGGAAAGTAGCTGTTTTATTACATATGGAATTCACTTGAGGTCCAATTTTGAGAATATTACAAACTGAAGTAAATAGTGACCCATGATATTGCTTTATTATTTCCCCCTTAAAGTATAATTTTGAAATCAAACAAGTCACCTTTATGTGAATACATTCGAACTCCTCCAATTGGGAGGAGTATAAATTGCATATGTATAATATCTACAAAACCCTTCAATGACATGTGTAATAAATTACACAGTAAATTGAAAGTAAGGTCATTGGTTAAGTCACTCTATGCTTATAAGTCTATTGCTCACTTAAACAATAACAGGCAAAGTCATAGGAGGGGCCTCTGTGGGTAAGTAGGAAGTATGAAAGAGTATGAGGAGATGGACAAGAAGGGAAGAAAGGAAAGGAGAAAGGAAGGGAGGAAGGGAGGGAGGGAAGAGGGCAAAAAGGAAGACAGACAAAGAGGAAGACAGGAAAGATGAACAAATAGTTATGCTGGTTTATGCTGGACCATTACTAAGACAGACCTTATAAGATGCTCTTTGTGTCCATGAAAGTCCAAGTGATTACAAGATAGAAAACCCCTTATGACTGAACTCTTTCCCATGTCCCACATCCTGCATTATTCCCCTGAAACTTGCAGTTTCAGAAATACCGATTATTTATTTCATATATTGAAAATTCCTCTGTAAAAGTATTTTCTAATCTCCTCTTTCTCTATACTTTTCTCAACTTTGGGCCGATTTCTAATTTTCTCTCTAATATATTTTTTCCTATTCAATTGAGTTGTATTTGCATTGAATGTAGTTTTCTATCTATCTCCTCCTCTACTAAACTGTGAGTTCCTCAGGGGTAGGTATATAATTTTTCATTTCTATTTGCATTACAAGAACATATAGCTTTATGCAGAATTTGTGCTCAATAAATGTTTAGAATAAACTGAATTGACATATTCATTTATATTTTATTTGACTTTAGAAAAGATTCGCCTAGTCTAATCTTCGGAATGGGGTAAAGCTCTTTTATAAATTCCCATGCCCAGCTGTAATGAAATATAAATATCTGGGGATGGAAGCTGTACTTCAGTATTTTTAAAGGTCTCCAGTGATTCCAATGTGCAGCAAAACTTGGGAAAGAGTGTCTTAGAGCCTTTTCCAGCCCCTGGTGGTACTTTGTGACAGAATAGAAGGGACATTCCCTTGCCCAAGTCCTCCCTCCAAATGGGGAAGATAGTGTAATGGCACAAGGTACAGAAATTTAGATCTCCCCCAATTCCTCAAACTCCTACCAAAGATTCCAGTCCCTGGCTTTGGAGAATCCATTCTCTCATGATGGCTTTTAAAATCTAACTCTTGTAGGTTAAAGCAAATTGGAGGGATGAGTTTGTATTAAAAGTTATCTTTCTTAGATGAAAAGAGCATGCAATATTGTTTCTGCCTTTGCTTATTAAAGGAATAATTAATGACTCTAAACTGTGGTCCTAGAACTTCATTCTGGTCCTAGTACCCAAGAGCTGAACATACTCATTACACATTTCTCTACTGAAGTGTCTCATAAGAATATTTTTAAGGAGCTGAAATGGGACAGCATTGTACCTCTGTAAGCACATGAACAAGCCTCTTCCCGCCTACATTTGGATGGACATGTCTTCACATAGTATATCTCTCCCAGTTGTTGAGTTTTGTACTCTTAAAAACAGTGAATCAGATTGAAGTTCACTCATGATTAACTCCAAGTTCTGTTGGAATTTGTTATTTTGTGTCCCCTCTATGAACTTCCTGCCCCAGTTTAGATACTCTGACTCAGTTGGTGGGTTAATACCCAGGCTTAGAAAGACTCTGTAAGAGAACAAATAGCATCCTATCCCTGAAGTGAGAGCTTAGTTGAGGGTAATTCACAAAGAGTTAGAAAAAGACCATTCTCTCCCTTGTACTTTGTGCCTGGCCAAAGGGCATTGCCTCCACAGTGGCTGTTGATGCTTTTGGTGAACATTAAACTCACTTGTAGAATTTATTCTCCATTCCCCATTAGGACAGTTATGCAACCTAAATCCTTAATGGACTTAATCAGCAGGATAACATGACATTTTCCCCACCCTGTGCTAAGTTCAAGGCAGAATACAAAGATGTATTAGAGACATCTCTGCCCTTGAGGATTTTATAATGCAGTTGCAGAGATGAAAGGGTCACAAAAACTACTATAATGCATGACATGTCTACCAAAGGGGCTGTTCAAGTCAGGGCTCATTTGTCTGCAAGGAAAAGAAATATACTTGAAGTTTCTCAGGTTCAGTTGCAGAACATTTTTACAGAAAGTCTAAAGAAATTTAAACCTCTAGCTTCCTGGAAGGGCATAAGCAGAGAGCAGAGAAGTCTTATCTCTGGCTATATCTTCTTAGCTGCTTCATTTATCCTTTCTGACCTGGCTTCTAACTCTCTTCTCTGAGGTCACTACATATTAAACTTTCTAAGAGTTTCTTCAGTATCCTAACACAGTTAATATCATATTTGAAAATATCTTAATAGAATAGATGTTATTATCTCATTTATCATTAGTAGCAGCATCAAACACAGCAGCACCATGAGCTGTTAATTGCACCAAGTCATTTTTCTGTCATTGAGCCTTACTACAGTCCTTAGAAGAAAGAAAATGGAAAAGAAGGAAAATAAAAGGGTAGGAGCAGGAGGTTTCACAAAAGAAAACAATGTGATCATTCCTGCATTATAAAGTCACTTCAAAGCATTCATTCCAGCAAAGTCATGTATAGACATGGTTCTTTTACATCTGCAATTTGAGGATACATCTTCCACTATGTCTGTATTCACATATATATATAGATCATTTTCTCCTTGACTCCCTGGCAACTGAGCCCCAAATTTATTCTCCAGTCTTCCTTAGAAAGGAAACATGTTGGATGAGGTTGAACTAAGTCTGAAGCTCCTCAAAATATCCAAAATCCAACACATGAGAGTGTGTTTTAACATGAAATTGTAATGTGATGGACGTTGAGATTATTGGTCCTACAAAGGAGCAGATATAGCAAAAGAAGTGAATGTAATTTGGTTAAAGATGTGTAAAGACCTTCAGTAAAATGTCAGGAGAGGTGTTTTGAATTTAAGGTTCATTTGAATCATTTCCCTCAAAGCTTCAGCAGAGTTTTGAGAGATATATTCCACATATCCCTATAAAATAAGGAAAGACTAAATGGCATAGACAGGCATCTGCCATAATCCATCAGGAAAGCATAAAGAGCTAGCTAAGGAGAGAATGAAGTGGGAGTGAGTTAGACAAGACATGAACATACTTTCTCTGAGTTTGTGCCAATACATATAAAAACAATCCTTTCCAAAAAGCTAAAATGGCTAAAGTTAGTACAACCCAATACTACCAGTGAACGTGGAGTATCTGAAATCCTCATTGCTGAGAGTAGTACATTTTTACAAAAAAAATATGGAAAACTGTTAGCTCACATAAGTATATCTACTAGCAGTAGAATTACCTTATAATTATAAGCATATCTACTAGCAGTAGAATTACCTTGTAATTACAAGGTACTAGTAATATACTGCTAGTAATATACACAAGAGAATCGTGAACATATTTCACCCAAACCATACACAAAAGTAGTCAGATCAGCACTACTCATTATGGCTCTAATTAGATATTAGCCAAATGTTCACTAATAGCAAAATGGTCAATTAAGTCACAGTATATATGCACAATGTGATACCACAGTACAGTGAGAATGAATGAACTACAACTTCATGTAACAACATGGATGACTCTCACAGACATAATGTTCAATCAAAGAAGCCATACATAAGACTGTATATTGTATGACTCCATATAGTAAAAGTTCAATAACAGACAAAACAGCTGGGTATGGCGGTACACGCCTGTAATTCTATTTCTTAGGAGGCTAAGACAGGAGGATCACAGGTTTGAGGATAGCCTCAGCAAATAGTGAGACTCTCATCATCCTAGTGAGATCCTGTTTCAATATAAAAATAAAATAGGACTAGGGGTATAGCTCGGAGGTAGAATGCCCCTGGGTTCGACCTCCAGTACCAAAACAAAACAAACAAGCAAAAATAAAACCAGACAAAACACTACACTAATTGTCTGAGACCCTCTTGCTGGAAATGTTTTATTTAGGGCTATGCTCAACAGCCCAACCAAACAACTGACTTCCCCAGGAAGGGGCCAAACTTGAGTCTGAAGCTACCTTGAACTTTTAGACCAGCCCATCTGCCCATCTTCTGTCAATATCTTATAGACTTGCCCAGACAAGCCTGTCCAAATTCCTAATTGATAAAAACCACGAGTTACAATAAAATGGATGTTTTAAGCCACTGAGGCTTGGGTAGTTTGTTATGCACCAGTGCATGACTAGAACACCCCCCAATCCACCAGGGTTGAAATTTTCTTTTTCTTTTTTTTTCTCACTCTTACTCTTTCCCTTCTACTCTTCAATTAGAGAGAGATACTTGTGATTAAGAACATGGACACTGGATTCAAACATTCTGAGTTTAAAGTTCCACATGGTAGATTATGGTAAGCTCTCCCTTTATTTGTGGGGATACATTCCAAGATACTCAGTGGATGCGATACCTTAGAAACTAGCAAACCGTATGTATTACTTGAACACAGCATTGCAATACCATGACAGTAGATCTGATAACCAAGAAGGTTACTAAGTAACTAATGGGCTGGTAGTGCGCACAGAGCGGATGCCTGAACTAAGGGATGATTCACTTCCCAGGCAGAATAGAGGATAGCACGAGAGTTCATCACACTAATCACAATGGCACAAAATTTAAAATTTATGAGTTGCCTACTTACAGAATTTTCCACCTAACATTTTTGAACCACAGTTGGCCATGGGTGACTGAAACTGAGGGGGCTTGGTGGAGCAGATAAGAAAAGACTACAGTGCTTGCAATGTGGCCTCAGACTAGTCAACAGTTCTAAGTCTTAATGTGCTTACATGCAAGATGGGGATAAAAACCAACCTATTTATTTAGTTGACATAAGACTTAAATGCATATGCAAATAAAACATTTAGTAGAAAGTTGAAGAATGTCATTTTCTGATAAATGCTTGAGGCACTGAAATTACACAATACATAAAACTCACTAATCAATCATCCCTAAAGGTTATATCCTTATCTTATCCCTTCCACATATATTCCTTCCATTTCTGCTACCATCACCCAATTAAGTTACCCCAGATTTCTCATCTGTGCCTCTGAAATGTTTTTCAAACTCTTCTCTCTGTCTTTTGCTCTACCACTGGCATTACCTGTCTCAGTGTTACCATACTAATCTTCCTAAAACACAACTTAAAATTCAGCATTTAAGACTTTCCTCAAGATGATTCCAGCTTTATTTTGTAATCATTTTTATTACCTTTTCCCTGCTTGTACTATAGTTTTCCATTTAAAAAGATGACTTGCTGCTTTCCTGAAATGATGCAAATCACTGTTCAGGCCATTCTTTCTGCCCCAAGCAACTTTCCACCCACTTCTACTGCTAACTTCCTATTCCTACTTAAAGACTATTTTAAATTTCAGTCTATCTATCAAATAAAATTTTGCTGATTTTTTTCTCTTCTTAATTCCTTGTTTTTATGTTAGTGTTCCCTCCCCCTCCTCTTGTCCTTTCCCGTAGCAATGAATATGAATCTCCTTTGTGACAATTGTCGTAACAGTACACATATTACTGTCATTTGTAATTTTTTATAAATCTACCTACATAATATAAACCCTTTAGCTCTAGTCTAATGCTTTTAACCTAGTAGACATTTAAAAAATACTTGTTGAATTGTATAAAAAAATGCTATAAATGAACCAAATTTACTAGCAAAAAACGCAGGCTCATGTCAAGAGTTTGCACATTAAACAAAATTTCTGTGTGTCTAATCCATTTCAAAGACTATTTGCATCTCAACTGATGAGAAATCACTTCTATTTTTATAAGCCTCTGAGAAAAAACATTTTGCTGCTTCTTTCATAAACATATCCCAGTGTTCAATAAACTCTTATGTCTGAATAATGTCATTTTTTTCAAACCTAAGTCCTTCATGGTGCAGACTGAGCATTTTCTTCTGGATTATTCCAAGTGAAGGTAAAGAAATAATGCAGTGGTTACTTAAATTTTTCCTTCAATTTTCCCTTTGCTGTAACTGTTCCTTCCCCCATGGTTATGATCAATGCAGTCGAACAATATTATCACCATCACCACATGACCTCACTCACAGGACCAAGGTGACTGGCTCATGAGCAGATGTATAATCCAAGTTGGACTAATAAATCTCTTCCCCAGGATTTTCTCTTCCCTGAGATCATAAAGACAGCTTGACATCAGCCTTTTTCCATTAGCCAAGGATATCTGATATAAATTTCAAAAGTTTCCAGCTGCCATGCTCAAAGCTTTTAGGACAAGGCAAGGCTAGAAAGAGAGAGAAGAAAGTTCCCATGTATGAGCTGGAGAAAGAACTCAGAATCCAGGAGCCTTGTTAAAATCCTTCCAAAGACTCATATGTCACCTTGAATTTCTGAAGCTTGGTTTCTAAACTTTTCCTTGGATTCCATGAGCCAGAAAGACACATTATTAGACTTAGCTACTTCTTATGTTTCTGTCATTTGTAACCAAAACACTTACCAAGTCATTCTGTAGCTTACATAGAATCAATCAACTTGAATGTGCTTACCTTTTTATCATAATGGATATAAAGGGTAGAAAAATACATGGAGCCATGTCTTATCCTTTCCTTTTCCATGACACATTAATTCAATTTCCTTTACTCTTACATAGTACTCCATCTCCTGACTCATGGCCACTGACCTTTGTGTAGCCATCTTCATCTTCCCTTTAGTTCCCTAGAAGTAACACCAGCATTAGGCAGGTGTCTGAGTATCAGAAAGTATGCTGCATCAATGGCCTCTCATGGTCCACAAGTTCTGTGCCTGCCTGAGATACCTCTGCTATCATGGCTTCTAAATTTCTCCATTTACTAGTCCTTTGTGGTCCTGTGTACCCTTGGGTACTTTTCTTTCAGAAAAAAAATATGCTCATCATTTCCTTCCTCTTTTCCACTCTTTTTGACTTTGACAGTATAATATAAGCCAATGTATAAAAGGTCCGGATACTGCTAACATAAACTTGTTCCTGACATCCAATATATTTAAACATAGAACAACAACAAAAGAATGAACTGAAAATTATAAACTGCTAAATATAGGAAGAACTATACCAAAGGGACTTTTAGAAAGGTGAATACAATATTAGAAATTACTCATAGAATATCATATAAGAAAGAATAGAATTATTACCCTCATGTTCCCAGGCTCTGTAGAGTTATACTTCATATAGCTGTAATGTGTGAGGGGAAAGAACTTAATGGTGGTGACCAATGTTTAAGGTAGAAGTGTATTATATAATCATATTTTATACCAGAGATTGGCAAAGTTTTTTTTTTCTGTCAAGCACCAGATAGAAATGTAGGCATGGGGCATATGTTTTACACCACTGCAACGCAAATCTGCCATTGTTTGCCATTATTTGTGGGAAAGCTAATGGAGAAAATTCATAAAATAATGGAAATATCTATCTTCAAATGAAACTTATAAAATCATGTGGGAAGCCTTATTTGGCCTGTGGTCATAGCTTGCTATGTGTAGTCACAGCTTGTCAACTCTTGTCTATGCATAATATCACATGTGACAGGGATTTACTCTTATATGGGATGAAGCCTAAAAAGATTGATACCTGTAGGTTTTCATGGCATAC
This sequence comes from Graphiurus murinus, assembly GCA_004027655.1. Lineage (NCBI taxonomy): Eukaryota > Metazoa > Chordata > Mammalia > Rodentia > Gliridae > Graphiurus > Graphiurus murinus. The sequence goes on along the minus strand of PVLC010003893.1, from coordinate 2,125 downwards.
ATGGATTAATCTCTTTTAGCATTATTTCCAACTAGTATTATTGAATACCACACAATATGTGGCTATATCTGTATCTATGTATTTATTGAGAGAGATGATAGATAGATGACTTGCTAAACAGTTAAGCAAGATTTCTAGTTGTGACTTTACCAGTAAAGAAACTTGCTAATAGTAGAGCCCACATCTCTTCCATATACATGCATCTACCTCTTAGTTCAAGGGTCTGAGTGCATGTTGGGGCAATTTATACATGGCTTCCAGTTCCTTGTCCCTTCTCGACTTCACATTTCTCTCCTCATTTACTCCCTCCCTTGTCACTAATGGTTCGACCCCCAGAAAAGGCATCCCTAGGAAACAAGTTTTAGTTATTAATGTATTCATTCATCAAACACTCATTAAGTATTTGATGAGCATACAAGATGTAAGTCAACACTGTCATTAGAGATGGACATTAAACATACTTGATGGATATGTTTTGTTAAAATGATGTATTCCTATGTTGTAAAAAATTAGTGACAACCAGCCAGGCATGGTGGTGCATGCTTGTAATCCATGTACTTGGGAGATTGAGATAGGAGAATTGCAGGTTCGAGGTTAGCCTCTGGAATTTAATGAGATCCCTAGCAACTCAGCAAGACCTTGCTTCAAAATAAAAATTAAAAGGGCAAGGGTGTAGCTCAGAGGTAGAGTGCCTCTGGGTTCAATCCTTCATAGAAAAAAAAAAAAAGAGAGAGAGAGAGAGAAAGAAGAGAGATTTATGACAACAATCTAGAAGATTTTTGTAAGGTTTATATTATATTGCATCTAGTCATCTTAAAGTAATTTAGAACCAATTTGCTTTCAGACAGGTACAAGTCATATTGAAAAACACACCCACAAACCAGATTTTTTCTTCTTATTGACATGTGATATAGGCATTCACTAGTCCTTGAATTACTCATGACCCTAAAGATTATTCTCTGCTGCAATTTTGACACCGAAATTGAAATACATTATTTCTTCAGAATGAAAAATTGGTACTACTATGTTATGGTGACAAAAACACAAAAAAACACATTTAAAATATTGTTTACTTGGGGGACTGCCTCCTCATAAGTTTGGGGAGAACTTATATTTCAATGATGATAACAATTAACTATGAATTATTTCACCAAAAGATTAGATTATGTAGCATTATCTAAACTCAATGCACCAAAAAGTCTATTCATATAAATGTTCAGACTGTAGGAACTGTCCCATTCAAGGCAGAAGCTGGTTACACATTCCCTTTGCCCTGGACCTTTCCTGTAATTATATACACACCTGATTTGCACGGCTGGCACCTGCAGTGCCCTGCCCAGGGCTCTCACCTGCCAGAGGTCACTGAGCATGCACACAGAGGGCATGGGAGTGAGTGCTCTCAGGAGCAGCCCTCCTCCAGGTTGGGAAAGCTCCCTACTCTCTTTGAAGACTTATGCTTCAGTGTCCCACAATTATAGGTGGTTTGATAAAGTACCTCTGACTATCTGCCTTCCCCCTTCCTGTATCACTTTCTTCATTCTCTTTCCTTCCCTCCCCAAGCCATCTTTGTATTGAGTCTCCTGTAGAATCACAAAGATAAAGCCCCAAAGCAGTACTCCTTTTTGTAACAACCCAAGCATAATTATTACAAGTCTATTTTAACCTCCAAAATTGAAACATATTTTTAAACTGGTTTTGAACAAATCTATCTAAAAATGTTGTCAGGATCTTAGGGAACCATCTACCAAACATAATTAAAGCTGCAGTATTCATACAGACTTGAAGAGTTTTATCTACCCCATGCATTAAAAACATACAGCTTGGAAGGTATGTGAATCTCCTTGGTGATTTTTTTCTGTTCTTTCCTTTCCACTTAATTAACCAGAGGGGAGGCAGAAACAATCTGTGTTGGAGCTGTGAGTGTATTATTGAGTCAAAAATACCACTATTGTAGAGGCAAATTCTGAAGGCATTAGGAACACAAAAGGATAGGAACTTGCATTTATAGTACCGTCTTTCAGATGCAAATTACTTTGTTCCGACTTTAAATAAGTTACCAGTTGCAGCTTTATATCAGAAGATGAAATAATTGTACACCCATTTTACAGATTTTCTGCAATGACAC